>CAUJRU010000817.1:0-300452 GCA_963277665.1 Viscum album
TAGAGAAAATTATTTTATGAAAAAACATTATAGGACAATATATTTCATATTTCCAATCATTGGTTCTGCAAAATAAGGTTTGGAAGAAAATATGATTTTTTTTCTTCAATGTATTCTAAGATGAAAGAGAATGTGAATGGTTATATTCTTCTTATTGAGAATCATTATGATTATAAGGATAAATCCTCCAAATCTTTAAACTTTTCTGAGAATTTATTGCATGTAGTTGATATGTTTTTCAATGATTTAATCTCCAAATATAATAGTATTGTTTTATAAAAAGTTGTTATTTATATCTTTTTCAATGATTTTTTTGGCTGGGTTCCACTATGAGGAGATCCTATATAAAAAAAATAATGTTACCTAACAAAATAACAAGGAATGTTTAGGTATAATTGGTGGGGGTAATTTGATAAACAAGGCTGATGAATTGTAATTTATTTCTTCTACTTGTCATGGCTTAATATTGGTTAGAATTATATCTTTCCCAATAATTCATGAATTAGGAGTGATACATACTTCTGTTTTTCTAGATCATGGAGAACTTCAGGGAGTATCAAGGAAAATTTAGTTAAACCAATATAGGAAGATACCTATTTTATACCCAAAATTATATTTGGGCTTTAACACACATCTCCCCAAGAAATGGAAATCATTCAATGCTCATGGTATAATACATGGATGGGTTCTGTTTAATCATGAGACAAATTCACTTGATGGAATAGATCCCATGATTTTGAAATGTAACAATTTTTAATGGGTTGGCCTAGTAAAATTTGGGTCACATAATAAGAATGATAATAGAGCATGTAATGTTGATCTAATGCTGGGAAAACTAATATGGGGGTAATTTTGATGTAATTATTATCGATAATATGGAATTTAATTGATAATAATGGAATGTCTCATGTCAAATTATAGTATTTTTTATAGTTTTTATTGTTATGTGAGTGTTTTACAAAGGAGAAATGCTTTCAGGGGTGATGGCTTTAGCTAGGGTATTATTGTTTTAGATCTACTATAATGAAACTTATTTCAATCCTATAAACCTTTTTGTAGTTGATATTGAATGTGATACATTTTATAATTAATTTGATTCTTCTCTTCTGTGTGTTGGGAATAATGAAAATTTAGAAACACATGTTGAATTCAAATATTTAATCCATGATTCATGTTTATTAATTTTTATATATAGGTTGTGATCATCTAATGATCACGATCATGTTCTTATACCAATATGTCCGGGACAAGATTACACATTTCCTTTATTTATACTTATTAATAATTTTAGATCACCCTTTCTTATGTTTCCCTTACCTAGGTCATGAAAAGTTTTTAGAATAGAAGTACTAAGCGGGAAAACCATTATGGGAAACATTGACAATATTTCCCCGAGATATAATATTTTTTTCCACATTTCAAAAGTCACTAAACTAATCTGTTCTTTGGGAATCTGTTATTGTAATTTATTATGTATTCTAAAAAAGTGATACAATTTTTATGTACATTACCATAGTTTCTGTATAATTATTCCCCTTACCAGCCTTTAAAAACATCATTTTATATGTCCAATATTTACATATGACTACATGTGTTAATATGATTATAGAATCCTTTAGAGGTTTTATGGAAAATGATTTAAATAAATTTCAATCTTTTATTTTAATTCATGTTTTATATACGTATCTTTTACATGATATAATACATATAGTCTTTTATAGTTGTATTATTAGTTATGTATAGTATAGAAATGATGTAAAAATCATGTAAAAATATCAATGTCACAATAGTTGGTTTCAACGATGTATATAGTCAATTTAGGAACTAGATTTGTACGAGGAAACTTATTTTAAAGTTAGATATGTCATACATTAAGACATTAGCATTTATTTAATCACTAGAATAATTTTTTTAATATATTTATAATTAACATATGTTTTTTAATAACTATTAATTTAGAAAATAGTGGGAACAAGGATAATCCAATACATCATCAAATGTTATAGAAAATTAAATGATCATGTAAAGGAATATATGAATTCAATCGGATAAGGTGATCAAAACCGCATTCTAGAACATATCGAGTTGTCCCAAATTATAAATATTATCAAGACATATGTGGAATTTACATCTTCACTAAATCTATAGAATTTATAAATTGAAACCTTATACAATAATTTAGAGATTTTTCTGTTTCAATTATTATGGAATAATGCGTCAAGTACCAATAAATGAAAGTTTTCATGAATCATTTTTAAATGTATGATAAATTAAATTTTTCCACATAACATTTAGAGGTATAATTTCATAAATAATGGATATAGATAATTTTTGGATCCTAATAAAGTGGATAACAAATAAATTACAATATCCACGTTATATTTCATAAGGAATTGAAGGTAAAAATATAATCTTTTTCAATAAATATATAAAAATAAATATATTCATCAGTTGATTAAAAAAACATCTTTCAAAATTGTATAACAATACTATATTCTTAGTGTTATAAATAAGTGTTAAATTCAATATTATTGTTCATATAGAGTTTGAATAATGATCCAATAGACATGTAGATAATAAATGAATGTTGGAGTTTCAAAATAGAGGATAAATTGGAAAAGGAAGTATGAATATCCAATTTATTATATGTTAAATGTGGAGAGAAACTTCATAGAATGTTTCTCAAATAAATTAAGAAATCTTTAAGTTTAAAAAATTAGGACAACATAAACGATATTTTTTAGGAGACTTGAACCATCTAACTAATGAAAGAGGAAAGTACAACACCACCAAATATATCACATGTTGTTTAATGAATCAATATCAAGGAATATCATAAATATGCGAGATAGATCCCCCAAACATGGTTTTTATTAGGTAATAAAAAATAATAAACATCTAATCCAAAGGATCAAGGGATATGCAATTCTATTACCACTACTAAGGTGGGGATCCAAAATGAAGTTGTGAATGGTATTATAATTATTCACTCAGTAGTGGAAAAATATTTATTTTTTTGGGTTATATGAATTTTTTATATACTATAAGGTTTATAGAAAAATTATATCACATGCTAAATAAATTTAGTAATAGATATGTTTTAAGATAAATAGATGTGAAATAATATCCATGAAATTGTTTGAGCCTTACCTAGTAAGCACTTGTAAGAGGATTCTTCCAATAAGTCCCATAATTATTCCTTTGATGGAATTTGATGCTATATAATCAATAATTTCGTATCATTATATAGAGATCATATAAATTGATGTTAAAAGGAAATATAGTTAAATATATTGATCCGTCCAATGTCAATATGATTCATCATTAGAGGGTAATAACATATTATTTTTACTTACACAAAATACAACCATGTATAAAAATAAATCATGATCACTATAGCTAATAAAATATAGTGTGATTCCAAAAGAAATTGAAAGATTAAAACAATGGTAATTGATGTGAATGGTGAAGTGATTTGTAAAAGGTAGTCATAATGTGAAGAAAATGGATTAATAGAGAATTAGTGTTGAGTGAAGAGAGATTAATAATAGTTAACAAATATAAAAATAGAATTCGATCAGGATATGGAAAATTTAATTCTGTGGTATCGAATAGTTTTTTCTTTATATTTGAAAATGTGATTAAATTATCGTAATTTTCCAAATAATGTTTCAATAAAATATATCCTAATTTTTACTAATATTTATTAATTGATAATATTTTTTAATTTCAAAATAAAATTCATTAATTAGAGTAAATTGATATTATTTCTATTAAAATTGATTTCTCATTCAATCATGAAAAGACAATATTAAAATATCGAATAATTTTTTTTCAAATTAGATTACTGAACAAAGTTTAATTATATGTTTCAAATAATTAAAAAGAACAATTATTTTCCATACATAGAAATTTGGAAAAAATATTACTATTAATAAATAATTATATATTTTTTGTGAGCCAATCCTAAAATTAATTATCATAAAATGATAAATATATACAATCAAAATAATATCATTCCATAAATATAGTTTTTACATATATAATATTTAATATATTTTAGAAAATTTTATTCATTATATAAAATATATAATGATATATATAGAAGTTAGAAGGAAAATTATCTTCTGTACCAAGTTAAATGACATCTATCTATAGCTCAATCCTCACTTTTTCTTTGTTTCTCTGAGTAACATATTATTGTGTCTCATATGCCTCATTTATGATATACTTATATGATTATCCCCTAAAATAAATCTTATAACATACTCCCTTTATAGATTCTCTCTATAAAATCTAAATCATTACCTCATTGCCTCTCTAATATTTAATATTTTAATTTAATTCACAATAATAATATATTTACACCAATGAATGAAATCCACCTATCCAAAATACAACCAACCACTCACTCCATAGTCTTATATCAACTTGATTATATTTTCAAATCATTCAAAAATATGAATTTATTCAATAGATATTTTTAGTCAGATAGTTCAAAAGAGATCCCATAGATATTTTTTATACAAGCATGTGATCCACATTATTAAATCTGTATAGCTCAATAAAACTAAATTCACTAAAGAAATTCATGATTCAATGATTGTGCCTCTTATATAGCTTGATTTTAAGAATCTTCTTCACATCATATCATCTAATTTTTATATCCTCAATCCATAATAAAACTACTTTATGTGAATATTCATCCCCAAATTTGACACCTGATCACCAACCCCACTTCAAAATCAAAAAACAAATGTATTTGGTTAATTATATTGCTGAGCTATAATGTTGTCTAAAAATTACATCTCCATTCTTAACAGGATCATCGAAAAGAACATTATATATCATGTCCATAGATCCAATCGATCTCCCCAACATTAAGTTGTGTCTTGTCTTGGTATCATTGTATTTTATAATTTCGATTCACTCAACATACAAGAAAATAATAGATGATCACAATTTTCATATGAAATATATTCTATATCCATTATATCCAAAATAGTATTATTGAATCACCATTTAGTCATGAAAATTATTTTTTATATTATAATAACATGACTCTATGAAATCCAACCAAGATTCAATTTTTTTTAATCATCAGTGAGGTATCTTCACCACTTTACACATGCCATGACATTCCTACACTAATTTTACATTGCCAGAATAATTTCTAAAACATTAATTTAATAAGGTGAATTTATCCATAAAGGAGGCATTCAATAGATATATTCAGTTACATGAGAATTGTTTCTCTACAATTCATTATGATATATCATACTCAATAATAATAAAATATGGCATACCAAAAAAATATCATGTATATTGGAAACATCTTATATATCAATTAGAATTATTATTTGTCACAATAAGTTTACAGTAAATCAATATCTCCAAACAAAATAAACACATTTATAAAAATTTATTAATAGATAATTTAACGTATTCAATATATAATATAACTTCTCAAAAGATATAAAATGAATTTTCATACTTCACGTATCATGTTTGAAATTGTTGCAATAGAACATATTTACATATAAAACATGGAAAATAAATAAAGTTAATTTGAAATATATAACCATTAAATTCACATAAAAAATAAAATTAGGAATAATATTTTACCCTTAAAACTAAAATAATTTTTAAAAATATTCCTGGATATTAAAAATACAACAACTAACAATTTAGAACCAAAATATTTTATTTTCAAAAAAATATTATTGCATTATATTTCGAATATATAATGAAAATGAATAAATGATTTTTGAATATATATTAATTTTATTCATTAAAAGAATATATTTTTAGATTAGGATAAGTAAAAAATATATATAATATAGCCACAAAAAATACCCCCACTATTAATCTATTTCATTTCATTATGAAGTGTATTAAAGAATAATGACTGGAGGTTGTTAATTTACACAATGAGGGGTTATAAATAAAAAAAGTGTTCATTCCCAAAATTAAAATTCAACTATTATATATATATATATATATATATATATTATTTCTCTCCAAAATTGAAAATATTTTCATAAAATCTTGTATTGGGTTTCAAAATAGATGATAAGTTTTGAAATTATTGATACGAATTTAACAAACATCATATTTTATTCAAAATTCCACTGAAAATTCTCATATTATCCATGGTGAACACACAAACACAACAATATTTAACCAATAACATAGTATAAAAACATAATTAAAAATATATGATGGATGGTCAAGAAGAAGTAATAAAAAAATTATAATAATTAAAACGTACCCATTTATTATACTCAAACACACATAGGGTAACTATAGATTAAAAATTCCTTTTTAAAAACATTTGAATATATAATTTATTAATTTAAATAAAATTTAGAAACTCGAATTATAAAAAATATGAAAAATGTATTCTGAAAATTTTACCATTAATGAATTTTCAAGAGATTTATATGAAATACATTAACAAAAAAAATATATGGAATGAAAATTGTTTATATATTCAAAGTAGGAATTCATTATTCAGAATTTAAAAAAAATTACACTAATAGAATATGTAAACAGATTATATAAACAATTTTTCAAAGAGATTTAAAGGATATAATAATGTAGAAACTACTAAAAATATTTTACACATAATAATACATTATCTATTATTGAATGTCAATCATTATCCTCAATGTTAAACTATATTTAAGAAGAATGAATTAATGGTTTATGTTCTAAATTGTTTTCTAAATTCAATATTTCAAGAGAAATAGAATGGTTTTAATTATCATCAAAATAAATAATATTTCATAAATAAAACTATAAAATTAGATTCATAATAAGAAAAATGTATATATCCTTTTATAATATAAAATATATATTTTAAAAAATGATTTTCAAATAATATTTCATACACTTTTTTGAAGAAAAATGTATTTGTATTTATAAAAATAATATATAACTCCACTATTAAAGAAAACAATAAATATTCAGTAAATGTTAATTATTGAGATGTTTCCAAAAAAATCAGCATGAAAAAAACACACAAACTACATTTATATTTTTTATACACTAGATTGTCTTATAGAAAGATCATAAAAATTAAGATGAAATTATGATTATAAAAAACAAAATTACTCTCTTATTACAGAATCCTTTATTATCTAATTTCCACCAACATCACTATCATCATTAACAATTTTTCAATAAATTGTAGCGGTTTCATTATTTCTCCTAAAAAATTTGAATTGATGATGAATTTAAAGATTGTAATTGTAGAGTAGAAAATGAAACCATAAATTTAATTTTAGAAGGAATTTGAAGTAAAAAATACCATCTTTATCTATTTAGGTCCATTATATATAGTTAAGATGCTACTTTAAAGGATCCTGAAATTCAAAGATTTATAAAAAATCTAGTTTGATCAGTTTATGCACTTTTTGAATGAAAAATATGTAAATAAATTTTCCATCTCTAGAATCATCAATCTAAATTATACAATTAGTGAGAAGGAACAATTGGTATAATATATTTTAATAAAAATGTCTTGAATTATAGATATGTTCCCAATAGTATTAATCCATGTAAAAATATCCGAAACTATTAATATGATTGTTGGAGGGAATATTTTCTAGCAATGTATTGAATATAAAGTTAAATGGTTATATAGACAATTTTTTTATAAATATTTAATGAAAATAATAAAACTAAAGAAAACATAAAATGAAATTGGTAGACTCTTATGAATCATTTAGTTTTAAGTCCACTTTTTTACTAAAATATTGATTAACTTAATGGGAAAAACATTGCATCCATGTGATTTGGTAGCCGAAAACACCATTAATTGACACACTTGATATAGTAAAATGACCACACAAATTAGAAATAATTTCACTAGGAAATAATTTTTGTTAGAATTGAATTAAAACACTTTATTTATGGCTTTTTAAAATCCTCATTTTGGATGATTCAATTATTTAATGATTATTTATTTTGTTGTAAATATTTTCATTTTCATATGATCATGTCCTATTCTAATTCAACTCAGTCAACTCTAACATGACAAACTTACTAGCTTCCATGATTTCCTAATTTACATACTCATGTCCCAAGATGATTTATTCTCTAATTGAGTATGTATTAAAATAATTTTACTAAGTGAAACCATAATGTGGACAATAAAACAGTAGTCTTGGAAGATATTTTTTCCAAAAAATAAAATTTATGTTTAATTGTACTATCATTCCTATAACTCCTTATAGTCATTAACAAATTACATATTAATTATGTTATTGAAATTGAATTTTAAACACTTTATAGTAGGTGATATTTACACTATTTGTTATGTGAATATCTTCATTTATCCTTAAATTATCTAAAAATAATATTATTTACTTTTTTAATTGATATAATCTGTGGGGATTATATTTAGATATGTTCTTCATCCCGCCTATTGTTCCTCATGTCGATTCACTGACCCGATGACCATGGCCTTGTCCCCCTGTTGGGGGGGGGGGTCATCCGTCTTCTACCAAATCTCGAACATAATCCTCTACCCATATCTCAAATTCTTATTTTCTAACGTATTTTCCATCTATATCAGTTATCCCGAAGTTCACTAATTTCTTTAATGGTGAACCTAAAATCTTAATTTTCTTTTAAATTCAATGATGCCTCGTGTCCCCTTGATATGACTTTGTTTTCTCAATTTAGGTCTCACTATCCTTCAGTGTGTTTGGGTCTGGGTTTTTGCAGGAATGTGCAGTAGTCAGACTTCTTAATAAACCAAATATCAAGATTCGTTTTTCTTCATTGGACGGTTTAATTTTATCCTAGTCTAGAGCCACACATTGTTTTAATGGAGGAAAATTTTATCTCTTTTAGTGGACCTATGAATTTCATATGAAGAGAGGACATCCTACAACAATCATATGGGTATGTCTCCCTGAACTACAACTACCATTAGAAAACACCTCAATAATCTATTTGTTAGGAAATATGTAGAGTCGATATTTTTGTTCATATAGATTAATGATTTCGGTACGACAGCTAATCCCATATTTTCGTTGAGGTAGACACCTCCATGCCACTGGTGGAATGGACTTGGTTCACTGTGAAGAGGAATTCCAATATATGAAAGCCATTGTTTTGGAATCTTATATGTATTTTAGTATGTCATGAAAGAATCTGGGTCACCATTATTATTCATTTCACAGAGGTCCTCAATAGGATAATGGGGATGTTGTTTTATAGTCAAATAGTGATAAGAAGGCCATTGCAATAACTATGCACCCTGTAGAGAATGGTGAGACATTTCTCTCGCAGTAGGAGGTGAGGCCCGATAATTCTAATTATAACATCTCATGTGTCTTCAATTTCATGATAAATAATTAAGATGTCCATAGTCGTGTTCAAGAGCCTCCCATGCTAGTGGAAAGCATGAGAGAATACATGGTATTCGATCAGAGTCGAAATTCTCTGGATTATGTATCTTATTTTGGGGTAGTTTTCTCTAGAAGTTCTCACAATATTGGAAATTCATTTAATGTATCTCACAAGAAAGACTCTTCTCATAGTGAGGAATGAGGGATTCAATTCCAAGACACATAGGGTGGGAGAGGATGAAGTCGATTGGTCCATCAATAAATGAGAAATTATATTATTTAATCATGGTAGCCAGTTTGATTTCATGGGATATGATGGGGTGGTTGTAAATATTCTTTTATCTTGGTCGGGTAGAGATACACAAGAGGGGTCATGGTTTTACAGGGGCTGTTGATGAAGTTTTTAACCAAATTTCTATTAACATTGTGGAGTATAATCAATGTAGAATGATTTACAACCAAATAGAAAATTGGGGAGGAAGGGTTCTGAAGTCTTATTAGGAAGCATTCTAGTCATGTATAAGACTATAAAAGATTGTATGTACTATTACATTCTTCCTAAACTAATGGATACTAGATTAGCCTTGATGTTGAGAAGAAGGGAGATGATGAGAACATTTTATTACACTGACAAGGGAACCATCGGTGAGTTTCTAAAAGAAAATGTTATGAAAGTAAATGAAATGGATATGTCTTTTAGGTCTGTTGGTATAGATCGCATGAACAATATACCTGGAGTAGTATATTTTGTGAATAGAGAGGCCATGTCTGATAAAAGACCCCCCAAAAGGTTTATTGGCTAAACAATAATGGGGGAAAAGGGATCTAGATTATTTAAATGGGAAAACATGAGGGTTACATATGCATTCAGAGGAATAAATAGTGGAGGAATCTCTTGACATAACTTCCATATAAGAGGAGGCAGACCAGATGATGTAATGGACGATTCATGTTCAAACAAATTTTAATAAATGTTCTTGGATAAATAAACATAAACCTAAAATAAAACGAGGGTTCAATAATGAGAATTTCAATAGAGAGGAGTACATAAAAAATCAAGAAAAATTGGATCATCATTTTCAAGACATTATAAAGGGTGATCTAGGAGCATAGATAACAATGATCTCCTAGACATTATTTTGTGAGTGTTTTTCTAATATACTTAAGCTATTTTTTCAATGAGTTTGTGATGTCTTGTAGTGTGTTTAAACCTAGGGGAAAGATTTTAATTTCTCAGTTTCTTTTATAAGTGTGTTTTTATAATAATAATGTTAATTTATATAAATATAATAATTCGACACTAAAAATTATTAAAATATAATCTTTTAATGAATTTGACATTACTAGTATCATGATTGATCAGAATTTCATTAGCATCATATCATTTTGGAAGTAAATAAAAAATCGCTAAATTTAGATAATTGGATTGGTATCATAAAATAAATCCAATCATAGCTTGCATAAAAATGTTGAAAAAATAATAATTTATATTTTAACTCTTCAAGGAATTTTATTATCTCCCAACAGTGGCATCCTCAGGGAAACCAGTGAAAAATATCTTGAATAAGAACCAACTACTCCTTAGGAACAAAAATCCTAATAACTCAATTAATAGATATCCTAAATTATTAATAATCACCAAAAAATAGTAGTTAAATATAGAATATAATATTTTCCCTTGATCTCTAGTAACAACATATGTCATTATATAACATCCTAATATTTAATGAAATTTTATTTTTAAATAATTTTTTTTCATTGATATCTTCGTTACACACAACACTGATTTTAAGTGTACTATGATACAAATATTTTTACTATTTAAACCTCGCAATTATAATAGATTAATTAAATTAGATTGTATGAGTTTGAATAACTAAAATTTTAAAAATATTTTTAAATGCTTAACATTATGTAAATTAATTAATAAATAAGAAATAAATTTTCAGTAAAAAAATTTCTTGAATTAGAAATAAATTTTATTCAAAAATGGTTTTTGTTATTATTTTTTAAGAAAATATAATACTTACATTCTACCACAATAAGAAATTATATTTGAATTTTTTTTGTTTTTGAATAATAATATTAAAATTATGTTAGAGGAAGCTATGGTATTTTTCTAAAATGATTGAGTTTACAGTGAATAGAGAAAAATAATTTTTTTTAAATGTACATTATTTTTAATTATTTAAAAAGATTTTAAATTTATTTCTTTTAAAATATATATATTCCAATTTGGGTAATTTTTATCAATTTTATGTTATATTTCTGTATATGAAATTATTATATTAAGAAAACATTTATAGTGAAAACTCATTTTTATCTATTTTGTCTAGTTTAATTTTAAATTAAATTCCACCACATAATTGAATCTAATTTTATATAATAGATTAAATAATTTGAATGATAAAAATAAAAATATTTTTATATAGTCTACATTCTTTTTTGTCAATAATAATATTAATAATAAAAAATATTTTTCACTTTGGAAAAAGAGGTAAAATTGTGTTAAAACCATGGGTAAAACATTAAAATATATATTACACAAGGATTCCTCATATTGGATGAGTTTTTTAAACAATAAATATTCTCAAGGATTTAAATAATGTACTTATATCATTATTCCAAATTTAGGAACCCATTCATTAACTTTGTGAAGATAAGTTATATTTTATTCCAATTAAAAAAGATTTTGGGGTCTTTTCATTTGATTGCATGTATGGAAGATGGTATACAGTTTTAGATTTATCCAAATGTTTAAATGTATTCATTTTTTATTATTTAACAAAAAAACAATTTAAAAAAATAATTACATTATTTCACAGTAAAATATATTTTACTCTTAAATTATGTATTTTCCTAAAAATAGTTTTTCATGTTATTTGGGTTCTTATTTGAATTGAAATTAAAACCATGTATAAAAATTAGATTTTAGGAAATGGATTCGATGATTGGAATAAAAATTTAATTTTTAGGAAGAATATTTTTTTATATAATTATGTTATCATGTAAAAAATATGTCTTATCATGGTTAAGGAAAAAATGAGTTTAAAGTTGTTAAAATAGAAGAAAATGCCCAAATGTATCCAACAATTGTCCAAAATTTATTGGTTGAGTATATTTATACATGATGACACCATATCATCCATGGTTAGGTGACATGGTTCCTCCTTACTTGATATGATATATATATATATATATATATTATTTAATCCTTAAAGTAATTCCTAGTGTGTCCATCCCCCAAAAAAGGACATTGTCATGACCCGTCCTAGTGGTGCCCAAGTAGCAACTCCCCAAGCCCGCCTCCAAAAGGCCAGGGGCTAGTGACTAGCACCGAGTAGTCATGATACTAACATGGGAGGCATTGCCTAAAAATATATACACACACACAATCATTTCCAATCCCACAAAGATGAAAAGTAAAAACTACTAAAAAGGAAAATTGCATGCATACACTAAAAACCCAACTAACAGAGTACGACAGGGAGGTAAAGTACATTAATGTAAAACATTGGGCCAAATGTACAAGGCCACCAAAAGAGAGTCTGTAAAAAAGTCCAACCTGTTTGGAAAGGTGTTGGGACTGCAATCCGTAGCCGTAGGAGCACACCTCGGCCTGTCTGATCTCACTAAGCACCGTCCAGTCTTGGTATGCCTAGAATTCTGTCAAAGGCCCGCTCGTCTGCACAAGACACGACACGTGCGGGAAAATCCCGTGCAGGGGTGAGTATATAATACCCAGTAGGATACCCCGAAACCACAAAGAAATACAACAAGGGAAAAATAACACAAAGGAACGATACAATCAGATCTACACAATATATGTCTATAGAACATATAACAAGAATATCCAGATATACTCATACATGATCGACTATTGTGAAACCACTACTAAGATCCAGCTCGGAGATTCCACTAAGCACGTAACACGGAGAATACACTCCTAAGTAAGAAGGGATAGGTACACAAAGTACTCGTTCTGGGAGAACACACTCACAAGTACTTGGGAACATGATGCTCAGATGAGGATCATAACCAATAGTCATGGGGTGATACCAACAACTCAGTCTGAACTAATCCACTAAGCCGAGGATCGGCACTCGGGTAAAGTTGGTGACGTCGATACGAAGAACTCTACCTAGGGTTGCAGGAATGAATAGAGGATCTGACTCTAAGTCTCACAGAGGGGATTCCAACAAATCTATTCAGGAACTCATGCTGAAGGGATCAAACTCCTGTATGTAGGAAATGATACCGAGAACCTTCAGGAGAAAGACCAAGGGGACGAACCCTAAGAAACTAGCCCAAGTCACAAAAGGAAACTGGCTCAAGCAATTTAAGATAGGTTACACGGCGTGCAGTATGGTTACATGTCATGTTCGTTGACCATTGGTACTACTCATGTAAATGGCCCGTGTCATCTATCCAAGATGTGTGAAACCCAACTACACGACGTGTAGAAGGATCACACGCCATGTTCCTGGACTCTGGGTACTACCCGTGTAAACAACTCGTGTAATTTCAGCTTGTCAGATAGAAAGTAACTACACGTCGTGTAGATGAAACACACGCCATGTCCAAGAACGTGGGGATCACTTTGTGTACACTTGTCATGTTCCTATACACTGTCTATGTCCATGTCTCCTGCCCATGTACCAATACATGGGTAATCCCATGTATCTGGCCAGGTCTAGTCGGGGAGGGGTATACAGGCCGTGTTCCTGGCCGTTTACCCAACTTGTGTCCATGTACTCCTGGAGTACACTCCAGGTGGTCCGCTGATGTACACACGCCGTGTAGCACATACTACACGCCGTGTAGTCCGGAATTTTCCAGAAACTCCATCTTCCTCTTCGCACCGTGGCTGATCCTCCAGATCCATGGTTTATCGTCCGTTCGTCCCGATACTCCAGGGGTTGATTCGTTTCATCATACGAACACTGAAATAGGTGTTTTCTGGCCTTAAATCGGATCATAAACCTCGAATGACCCATCCGAAGAAAAATTCCTGAAAACTAATATCTCTCGATCCGCTCTGAATCGTCCGACGAAACCGTCGTCACACCTCCGTGACATTGCTCTGGGGTTGGATCTACATTCTCGGATCATTCCTCCAACAAACGAATGTGCAATGATCGATTTCCTCCAAGAACCCATAGAATGAAACATAGAATGCGCAGGAGAAAGAAATACAAAGAATAGAACAAGAGGGATGAACCTCGATTTTTGTTCGTGATGATCCAGGTTAGTTTCCATTAGATCAAAACGAAAACAATCAAGAGATTATAAATCTCAAGTATTTGATTTCCCAATAAAACCCCAAATCACACATGCCCGCAAAACGATCGATCTGTGGGATAATCGGTTCACAGATTAGTCCGCGTTCATCGTTGGAAACAAGAACATGGAAAGGAAAATAAAAAAAACAACCTACCTGGCTCCGCGGCATTCGTTGGCAAAGATTCGGTCACCGCGTCGTCATCACCGGTGAAAATCGTCAAGAACGTCGTTGCCGTGTTGGGAGTTTTTCCCCAGAGCCTCCAGAGCCACTAAGGGTTTTCAGGTTATGAGGTTTCTAACCCTGGACCCTTGTGCAAGCCTTTATAAAAAAGGTTAAAGGATATCTGTTGCAACTGATTTAAAAATATTTCGCTGCTGAATAAAATATATTATTAAATATTTTATTTCTATTACGTCCAAAAACTAGATTTCACCACTGACCTGCACTAGCCGATGTTAGGCCTCTCCTAAGGTAAAATAGCTGTTATGGATGCAATGGTGCCCACAGATTTTTGATCTGAGCACCCGTTTGGGAGTTATTCTACTTTTCAGGAAAACAACATGCATGCGTAATTTAATTTTTAAATTCAATTCCAGCATTTGTTTCAAGCACACCAGGCCTCGGAACTGCACACCATCTCAAAGACTGGTCTCTAATGATTCCCACATAACATTAAATTAAAACATGGTAAAAAAATCAAAGGCATTACATCACACCCACCTTAGGGATTTTACATCCCCGAAAAGCCAAAACAAAGGCTACCCAAAAAGATGTGGGTACTGCACACGAATCTGAGCCTCCCGCTCCCACGTGCTCTCCTAGAGATTCACGTACTACCACATGAATCTCACCAAGGGAATAACTCTCCCACAAAGGACCTTCTCCTGCTGATCCTCGATCTCCACATGGTACTCAGCAAAGGTCACTCCATCCTCGATGTCCTGCTCGCCCCCGTCGATGACGTACGATGGATCATGCACATACCTCTGTAGCTGTGACACATTGAAGACATTGTGTTCCCGATCCATATGAGGGGGTAGAGCCAAGCGATATGCCACCTCACCAACTTTACTCAGAATCTGGAAAGAGTTGATTAACCTCGGAGATAGCTTTCTGCCTCAGCCAAACCTCCGCATTCCTCGTTGAGGTGAGACCCGAAGAAACACATGGTCTCCCTCCTCGAACTCCAAGGGTCTCTTCCTCTAGTCGGCATAAGACTTTTGACGACTCTGTGAAGTCTTCATCCACTCATGGATGACATGAACCTTCTCTGTTGTAACTCCCACCATCTCTGGGACCATGATTGCTGACTCTCGTGGGTCCATCCAGCAATGTGGTGACCAGTAAGGTCAACCATACAGAGCCTCGAATGGTGCTATTCCAATAGTGGATTGATAAATTTTGTTATAAGAAAATTCCACCAGTGGTCTGTGATCCTCCCAACTACAACCAAAGTTATGTATGCAAGTTCGAAGCATATCCTCCGGAACCTGGATGGTACACTCTGTCTGACCATCAGTCTGGGGATGAAATGCTATGCTCAAGTGTAACTGAGTCCCAAAATCTTGCTGTAATCCCTTCCACAACTGGGATGTGAAACGACCATAAAGATCGGAGATGATCGTAGATGGAACTCCATGATGTTGGACTATCTCCTACATGTAGAGGCGCCCCAAGATCTCTACTAAACTCTCCTCCAATATGGCTAGGAAGTGGGCCGACTTCGTGAGTAGATCAATGATCACCCAGATGGCATTGTGTCCCCTGGATGTACGTGGTAGACCCTTCCCGAAGTCCATGGAGATCGCGTCCCACTTCCACTCTGGCACCTCAAGGGGCTGTATAATGACCCATATATTACATACATGGTTAATACTTCAAAATTGAAGCATTCTTATTACAACATATAACAAAACCATGAAAGGACCATATATGTATAGTGTCTTTAGAAACTGGGAAACATAAAAAACTGGTTCATAAAGCATCTACACTGTCTCCCATTTATTTCATCATATCTAGAGTCCCTATTGGCATATCCTACTTAATAACCTTCTTCCTGACCTGGGGGAAGAAAACATACAAAAGGGTGAGCTCAAATGCTCAGTAAGGGTAAAAAAAATCAATCACATCATATTCATAAGAACATAACAATTTGGAAATATTACCCTGCAAAATAGATCATAATTTCATAACAGGGGATAAATCATGGTAGTGAAATGTAATCACAATAATCATAACTTAAAACATGAAGCTTTGTGTCATACACACATAATCCTAGATAATCATTTCTTATTATTCAAGCTCATTTCCAAGACTATCTTAGTGGACAAAGTCCATTTCTGAACCGAGTTCATTCCTCGTTTCAGTCCTGTTTCACTGAATTGGTTTAACCAGCCGTTCCAACAATGTCTAGCTCATGAGATATAAAATCTTTACCCAATGAATTGGAGGGAGATATAGGTCCCAACCATCTCATAATGACACCATTCTTATATGTGCCACAAAATCATAAACCATACATCATAGCATAACCCATGTAATAAAAATGGGATTCTTAAACATCGTGACATCATAAAACAATTAATATAAGATAAAGGAATTCATAAAAATAATTCCCTCACAACATAATAAAATCAATATAATAATAGGAATAGAAACATAACCCTATATTATCTTAGATGGAAAATAATTTTGATAAAACACTTGAACTCCATTCTTGAGGAAAATATCATTTCTACTTCAGAAACACTTGTCATTTCTTAACATGTCATACAATTATAAACTAAAAGATATTGATTAAAAAAACTTGAAAACATGTAAAGGAAGCTTCTTGGAAATAATGTTTTAAAAATCCATTCATGTCGTATAAGTTTAAAAAAACATTCTTCTCGTACTTTTGTCGGAAATGTCAAAAAGTACCTCGTATGAAAAACGACAAAAAATTCCTTTCATATATTTTACTAAAAACTCACCGAAGGGTAAAATTGGATTTAAAAAATTGTACGTGAATGGAAATAATATTACATATTGAGGAAACATGGATGTGGATGATAAAATACACCCCAGTAAATTCCAATGTATAAACAATCTCGGATAAAAATGTGATTGTGATATTTCCCTTACCTTAGGTCTGATATGATTTGTACTTGTCCGAACCTCCTGTATAATGAATTAAATAATGTCATTGACTTATTATAGAATCATATTCATTGTTATGATATCATATATGGTCATATTCTGAGCATCTTATTAGTAATATTTCATTACTACTTGTTATTCGTGTGTTTATTACTTTTTGTTCTTATGCGTGTTTTGTCGAATAAATTCTTATTACTATTTATAGGATATAGATACATCATTTACGGAATGGTATTAGTGTAATATATATCATATTCATTCATTAAATTCATTTATATAATCATTATTCAATGAAGATCATATAGAACGAGTCGCATCACATCGTGGAGACGGTAGGCCGTACGTACGCACGGGCGATGATATCGTTCCCATGATCGTGAAATTGTATTGAAGTGTATGTATACTATTTCAGAATCAATATCACTTTACAATAATAATATATAGTTATTCTTCACACCATTATACCCATCCATGTATGTTGGTGGTGGAAAACAGATTACACCACGACGTGGAGACGGTATTCCGTACATACGCACGCGCGGTGATTTCGTTTCCGTAGGATGGATAAGAGGTGAAATAGGGTTGTTTCATATTTATAATAACATATAATTATATGAGGGATACTGATGTTATTACCTCATAATGAAACAACTAAATAAGAGGGAGTAGAAGAAGAATGGAACTAGATTAAAATGGTAGAAGGTATTACCTCTTTCTCGAAGTGCCTCCTTTAAACTTTCTCTTAAGGCACTAGAGTTGGTCTTTTGATAAGACCAGTACCTCTAGTAGGTTTCTAAGGAAGTTGGGAAGTGAAATGGTCAGGGGTTGGCCGAGCTTGAAGGCTCAAATTGGTGTGAGGAATAGAAGGAGGAGGTGCCCTTTTATAAGGGAGGAGAGGGGCACCTTTGGAAAGTGTGGAAATATTATTTTATTATAAACTTATCTTCAGTTTCAAAAGGTCCAAAAATCATTAAAGATGATGACTCATAGTCGAAATAAAATCATCCAATCATAATTGGACATGTTTTGGAAAATATTTTAATCATTATAATCTTATTTATTTAAATCATTTATTAATGAGGTAAATACTTCATCATTATTGTGTCATAAATAATTTAATTTATTTGGTGTCTAAAAATTATAAAAAAATATCATTATGTAGGAAATACTTTTATATTTCCAATTAATATTTATAGTTGAAAATATAATTTATATAACCCCTTATAAAAATTAATTACTAAAAGATATTTGTTAAAGTCAATTTTGTCTTTACATTAAATTAATTAATCCAAGTGGTCATTGTCACTGCCAAGTGGCTCAATGGGGTCCCAAAATCAACCCAAGGATGCCCATGGTCGTCCAATACTCATCCAATAAGGTTAGGACAAGTTTCAAGGTAATTTGGAATTATTATAATATTCTTTTAAACTTAAATTACCCTATTTACCTTTAACTGTAGTAAATAAAAATTACCGTAGTTACTATTCAAAATATCAAAAAAATAAAAGTAACCTATTAACATAGTTTGGAGCCAATGATTCCAAATATTGAATCCATTTTTCCAAATTCAAAACACAGAAGTTGCAGTAATTAATATAAAATTAATCCCGTTGTTAAGCAAATCGGTTTTAAAAGTTAAAACATTGCCAAAGATTGAAATGTTTTTACCTATGAATTCAATGTAAAATTAATGCTAATGAAATACATTATATTAAATGTTAAAAATATATTCTATTTATACATTAAAAAAATTCAATATTATAATTTAACCATATAATGTATTGGGATGAAAAAATCTGTTTTTAATTAAAATATAGCGTGTTTTTACTATTTATTAAAATATGAAAGTTATCAGAATAATTTCAAAATTTTATCCAAAGTAATTTTTTATATATTGATTCTAAAGAAGAATTTTATTTTGTCTAATTGAACTTACAAACTTGTAAAAACTAGATTTAATTTGGGTGCACTATCAAAAGGCGGTAAAACTGCATTTTTTGAAAAATACGTCTTTTATTAAAAAAACTGATTTTGTTTTCATACCTCATTCTAGAAAATTTATAAGATGAAATAAAATGTTATAAAATTAAAAATTCAGTTAATACTATTCATAATGGATAATATTATAATTTGTCATTGTTTAGTGAAACTCGGTTATTGCGTACGATGCAAGCTATCAAGGAAGGCCGCGGCTGCTGGTAAAGCAAGCCAAGCTAGTGTTGTGTGTAGTGAAAGATTACTTTGATGATTTATATAACATAAAAACAAAATATTTCTCATAAAAGTCTCGAGTTTTACATTCTACCCCCCTTAAAATGATTTTCGCCCTCAAAATTTGTCACTTCGTAACAAACAGATGAAGATACCTCTCCCTCATCATACCCTCAAGTTCCCATGTAGCTTCTTCTAATTGGTGGTTCCTCCATACAACTTTCACCAAGCGAGTGGTCTTGTTCCGTATGACTTTTTTGCTAGGATCCAGAATTTCTATCGGCTGTTCTTCATAAGAAAGATCATGTTCCAGCGGTACAACTTCTGAGCTGAGTACATGTGAAGGATCAGGTATGTACTTTCTCAGGAGAGATACATGGAACACATTTTGAACATGAGAGAGATTCGGGGGATGTTCCAATCAGTAAGCTACCTTCCTAACACGATCCAGAATTTCAAAATGACTGATATATCTAGGGCTCAACTTTCCCTTCTTTCCAAATCTCATTACTCTTTTCCAAGGAGATATTCGAAAGAACACTTTATCACCCACTTAAATCTCTAGGTCTTTTCTTCGGTTGTCGGCATAACTTTTTTGTCGACTCTGAGCTTCTCTAATGTGTTGTTGAATATATCTGACCGTTTCTGCCATTTCATCAACAAGATCAGGTCCTAATAGCTTTCTTTCCCCAACTTCATCACAGAAAGTTGGAGTCCTGCATTTCTTTCCATAGAGAGATTTATAAGGATCCATCTGAATACTGGAGTGAAGTCTCTTATTATAAGAAAATTCCACCAAATGTAGGTGTCTATCCCAACCACCTTTGAAATCCATAGAGAAAGATCTCAATATATCTTCTAGAGTTTGAATTGTCCTCTCAGATTGACCATATGACTGAGGATGATAAGCAGTGCTGAAACTCAACTCTGTATCTAGAGTATGCTGAAGACTTCGCCAGAACTTTGAGATAAACCTCGGATCCCGATTAGATATAATAGAAATTGGTACTCCATGCAATCTTACCACTTCCCTTACATATATCCTGGAAGCTGATCTAGAGAGATATTCTCTCTAATAGAAATGAAGTGTGCAGACTTTGTAAGACGATTAACTATGACCCAGATAGCATTATTGCCTTTGGATGTTTTAGGAAGTTTGGTGAAAAAGTCCATAGTGGTGTTTTCCCATTTTCATTCGGGTATGGGTAATGGTTGTAACGTACCCTTAGACTTCTATCTCTCAGCTTTAACTTGCTAACAAACCAAGAATCGAGAGACATATTCAGCAACATCTATTTTCATGCCATCGCACCAGAAGTACTCTTTCAGGTCCCTATACATCTTCGTTCTTCTAGGATGAATAGAGAATGAAGAACTATGAGCCTCATCCAGAATCTCCTTCTTTAATTTGAGGATGGGAGGAACACAAACCCGATTCCTGAACTTTATTATCCCATCCCAATCAAGGTTGAATTCAGGAACATTTCTCACCTTCTTTTGTAACTCTACATCTTCTGTCTGTGCCTCTTTAATCTTCACATTTATAGATGGTTGAACATTCATTTGAGAAAGATAAGATTTTTCCCCTTCTATTATAATTTCAAGATCCATCCTTTGTAAATCCGTAAATATTGGATTTTTTGTGATCCTCATCATGGATAAACTGGCATGGTCTTGTGGACTTAATGCATCTTCCCCTTGTTTTCTTTCCCAGGGTGGTAATGAATTGAGTAGTCGTAATCCTTTATCAGCTCCAACCATCTTCTTTGGCGCATATTCATCTCCTTTTGTGTGAAAATATACTTTAAACTTTTATGATCAGTATAAATGTCACACTTTTCTCCATAAAGATAATGCCTCCAAATCTTTAATGCAAATATTACCCCAGCTAACTCCAAATCATGAGTTGGGTAATTTTGCTCATTTATTTTCAACTGTTGTGAGGCATAAGCTATCACCATATCATTTTGCATAAGAAAACACCCATATCCCTTCTTGGATGCATCACTATAGATCACAAACCTTTCTCCACTACAAGGCAGTGTGAGCACAGGTGCACTGGATAACCTTCTTTTCAAATCCTTGAAATTCTCTTCACATTCCTCTATCCAAACAAACTTAACTCCTTTTTGAGTTAACATGGTGAGTGGGTTAGATAATCATGAGAAATATTTCACAAAACGTCGATAATATCCAGCCAAACTAAGAAAACATCGGATCTCAATTACTGTTGTTGGTCTCGACCATCTTTCTATAACCTTTGTTTTTGCTGGATTCATAGATATCTCCGCTTTTGAGATTATGTGACCCAAAAATGCAATTTTTTGAAGCCAAAATTCACACTTGGTAATTTTGGCATAAAGCTTATCCTTTCTTAGGGTCTTTAATACAATTCTCAAGTGATCTTCATGTTCTTCCATGCTCTTTGAATAGACAAGAATATCTTCTATAAAGAATACCACAAACTGATCAAGATATTCTCTAAAGACTCTATTCATCAGATCCATGAAGATAGCAGGGGCATTAGTAAGACCAAATGGCATCACTATAAATTCATATTGTACACACCTTGTACGGAAAGCTGTCTTTGGTATATCCTCCCTTTTGACTGTTAATTGATGATACCCTGAACGAAGAACAATCTTGGAAAAGTATTGAGCTCCGCGTAGTTAGTCAAATAGGTCATCAATGCATGGGAGAGGATATTTGTTCTTGATAGTGATCTTGTTATGTTCTCAATAATCAATGCAGAGTCTCATTGATCCATATTTCTTCTTAACAAACAGAACTAGTGCTCCCCAAGGTGATGCACTAGGGCATATGAATCCCTTATAAAGATTCTCTTCGAGTTACTTCTTCAATTTCTACAACTCAATTGGGTCCATTCTATAAGGTGTCTTTGAAGTTGGCAAAGCACTCGGTACAAGTTCTATTGAAAACTCAACTTCAATATTTGGTGGAAGACCTGGAAATTCCTCTGGAAAGACATCATCAAACTCATGTAAAATGGGAATATTCTTAATCATGAGTTTCTAACCAACAATTTGAGATAAATAACCTTCATTTAGTTGAATCAAGACCCATAAGATGGAAGAAATTTCCCCTGGAAGGTTATATTCATCCTTGCATCGATAGAAAATCATATATTGATCTGGAATATGAAATGTGACTTCCCTTCTTTGGAAATTGATATGATCTCCATATAACGAAATCCAATCCATGACAAAAATCACATCAAATTCCACTATAGGAAAGACCACAAGATTTTCCGGAAGCACTTTCCCAAAAAGTTCAATCAGAGAAGAATTATAAAATTTTGATGCGACCGTTGTGCCATTAGGAGTTGTCACAGCCAACTCAACATCTAATTGTTGAAGTAATACGGTGATACCCTTAGAAAATTTTTCAGAAATAAAAGAGTGGGTGGATCCAGAATCAAATAAAACATTTTCTACTTTAGAGTGGATGGTAAGTGTACCTCTCACCACTTCTTTGTCGTACTCCACATTTCCGATAGTAATTGCATGTGACTTTCCTTTGTCTATGGCCTTAAGAGTTTGTTGATGTCGATCATCATCATCAACCCTTGGATTTGGGCATTGATTGGCGTAATGCCCCATCTCCTTGCACTTGAAACATTGAAGTGTAGTAGGTTCATTCTGTGTATTCCTTCCATTGTTTGCATCATTAGACATCTTCTTCCCATTATTTTGACATTCAATTTCTCGATGACTGTCTTTTCCACACTTATAACATTTTCTTGTCCCCTTAAGACAATTTCCTCCATGTTTCTTTCCACACATTGAGCATAAGGTAAAATTCATCTTCTTTTCAATGTGGTCTTTAGATTATCCTTTGAATTCCATTTTCCTCTTCTTATCAAACCCATGTGACTGATGGGTTACACCAATCTCCATCTCAACCTTGAGAGCACATCGAACAATTTCCTCGTAGCTATTGAAGTCCCTTATGGCTAACACCCTTTGAAGACTTGGTTTTAAGAAAGTAAAGAATCGATCGATCTTACTCTCATGTTGGATAATAATTCCGAAGCCTACCTTGCAAGTCTTGTAAAATTTGCTTCGTAGGTACCAATGGATTCATCATCCTTTTGATTTAGTTCAAGAAACTCCTTCTCCATCTTTGTCTGAAGAATACGATGGAAATACTTATTGAAAAAAAGTTCTTGAACTCGTCCCATTCCATGGACTCAATTTCATCCCTTTGCCTCATATTCGTAATAAGATTCAACAATTAATCAGCATCACCTTCCAAACGATATAATGCTAAGATGACATTATCTTGTTCAGAACATTGAAGAACTGAAAATATCTTTTTAGTGTTACTGATACATTGTTCAGCCACTAATGGATCAGAAGACCCGCTAAATGAAGGTGGGAGCTACCTCATGAAGGATTCGACAGAATGTTGCTCCTTCCTTTGCTCATTTGGAAGTCCAGCATAGTTCATATCTTGAGAAAGTTGTGTGAGCATGGCTACAAGATTTTTCATTCTAGCTACCATAACGTTTGGTTTCTCAGGGGGACAATCATTGCATTGCCCGTCGCATTCCGCATTAACACGGTTTCTTCGGGTTCCATCGATTGACTAAAACCCAGAAGAATAGTTTGAGCAACACTAATTATAATAGGAAAAACACATAATCAAGAATAATATTTCAAACTTAAGGTCTTATCATAGGTTATTCATGGCCATTTCTAAAACACTAAGACTGTGTTTTATGCTTAGACATATCCTTAGGTTTCTTACTAAGGCTTTCACATCCTAGATTCCAAAGGTTGACTATCCCTTTCCTCTAATACCAACTATAACGACCCATACATTACATACATGGTTAATACATCAAAATTGAAGCATACTTATTAAAACAAATAACAAAACCATGAAAGGACCATATAGCTATAGTGACTTTAGAAACAGGGAAACATAAACAACTGGTTCATAAAGCCTCTACATTGTCTCCTATTTATTTCATCATATCTAGAGTCCCTTTTGGCATATCCTACTTAATAATCTTCTTCCTTACCTGGGTGAAAGAAAAAATACAAAAGGGTGAGCCCAAATGTTCCGTAAGGGTAAACAAAAGAAAAATCAATCACATCATATTCATAAGAACATAACAATTTGGAAATCTTACCCAGCAAAAGAGATCACAATTTCAAAACATGCGATAAATCATGGTAGTGAAATGTCATCACAATAATCATATCTTAAAACATGAAGCTTTGTGGCATACACACATAATCATAGAGAATCATTTCTTATTAGTCGAGACTCATTGCCAAGACTATCTTAGTGGACAAAGTCCATTTCTGAACCGAGTTCATTCCTCGTTTCAGTCCTGTTTCACTGAACCGGTTTAACCTGCCGTTACAGCCATGTCTATCTCATGAGATATAAAATATTTACCCAATGCATTGGAGGGAGATATAGGTCCCACCCATCTAATAATGACACCATTCTTATGTGTGCCACAAAATCATAAACCATACATCATAGCATAACCCATGTAATAAAAATGGGATTCTTAAACATCGTGACATCATAAAACAATTCATATAAGATAAAGGAATTCATAAAAATAATTCCATCACAACATAATCAAATCAATATAATAATAGGGATTGAAACAGAACCCTATATTATCTTAGTTGGAAAATAATTTTGATAAAACACTTGAACTCCATTCTTGAGGAAAATATCCTTTCAACTTCAGAAAAACTTTTCCTTTGTTAACATGTCATACAATTCTAAACTAATAGAAGTTGATTAAAAATAAACGTGAAATCTTTTAAAGGAATCTTCATGGAAATAATGTTTTAAAAATCCATTCATGTCTTATAAGTTTAAAAAAACAGTCTTCTTGTAATTTTGTCTGAAATGTAAAAAAGTACCTCGTTTGAAAAACGACAAAAGATTCCTTTCATATCTTTTACTAAAAACTCACTGAAGTGTAAAATTGGATTTAAAAAATTGTAGGTGAATGGAAATAATATTACTTATTGAGGAAACATGGATGTGGATGATAAAATACACCCCAGAAAATTCCAAGGTATAAACAATATCGGATAAAAATGAGATTGTGATATTTCCCTTACCTTAGGTCTGATATGCTTTGTACGTATCCTAACCTCCTATATAATGAATTAAATAATGTCATTGACTTATTACATAATCATATTCATTGTTATGATATCATATATGGTCATATTCTGAGCATCGTATTAGTAATATTTCATTATTACTTGTTATTCGTGTGTTTATAACTTTTTGTTCTTATGCGTGTTTTGTCGAATAAATTCTTAATAATCTTTATAGGATATAGATACATCATTTACAGAATGGTATTAGTGTAATATATATCATATTCATTCATTCAATTCATTTATATAATCATTATTCAATGAAGATCATATAGAACGAGTAGCATCACATCGTGGAGACGGTAGGCTGTACGTACGCACAAGCGATGATATCGTTCCCATGATCATGGAATTGTATTGAAGTGTATGTATACTATTTCAGAATCAATATCACTTTACAATAATCATATATAGTAATTATTTACACCATTATACCCATCCAAGTAAGTTGGCAGTGGAAAAAAGATTACACCACGGCGTGGAGACAGTATTTCGTTCATACGCACGCGCGATGATTTCGTTTCCGTAGGATGGATAAGAGGTGAAATAGGGTTGTTTCATATTTATAATAACATATCAGTATATGAGGGATACTTATGTTATTACCTCATAATGAAACAAAGAAATAAGATGGAGTAGAAGAAGAATGGAACTGGATGAAAATGGTAGAAGGTATTACCTGTTTCTCGAAATGCCTCCTTTAAACTTTCTCTTAAGGCACTAGAGTTGGTCTTTTGATAAGACCAGTACCTCTAGTAGGCTTCTAATTAAGTGGAGAAGTGAAATGGGTAGGGGTTGTCCGAGCTTGACGACTCGAATTGGTGTGAGGAAGAGAGGGAGGAGGTGCCCTTTTATAAGGGAGGAGAGGGGCACCTTTGGAAAGTGTGGAAATGTTATTTTATTATAAACTTAACTTCAGTTTCAAAAGGTCCAAAAATCATTAAAGATGATGAGTCATAGTCTAAACAAAATCATCCAATCAGAATTGGACATGTTTTGGAAAATATTTTAATCATTATAATCTTATTTATTTAAATGATTTATTAATGAGGTAAATACTTCATCATTATTGTGTCATAAATAATTTAATTTATTTGGTGTCTAAAAATTATAACCAAAATATAATTATGCAGGAAATCTTTTAAGCTTTCAAATTAATATTTATAGTCTAAAATATAACTTATAAAACCCCTTATAAAAATTAATTACTAAAAGATTTTTGTTAATGTCAATTTTGTCTGTACATTAAATTAATTAATCCAAATTGTCATTGTCACTACCAAGTGGCTCAATGGGGTCCCAAAATCGACCCAAGGATGCCCATGGTCTCCCACTACTCATCCAATAAGGTTGGGACGAGTGTCAAGGTAATTTTGAATTATTATAATATTTTTTTAACCTTGAATTACCCTATTTACCTTTAACCGTAGTAAATAAAAATTACCGTAGTTACTATTCATAATATCAAAAAAATAAAAGTAACCTATTAAAATAATTTGGACCCATTGATTCCAAATATGGAATAAATTTTTCAAAATTCAAAACACAGAAGTTTCAGTAATAAATTTAAAATTAATCTCGTTGTTAAGAAAACGGGTTTTAAAAGTTAAAACATTGCCAAAGATTGAAATGTTTTTTCTTATGAATTCAATGTAAAATTAATGCTAATGACATAAATTATATTAAATGGTAAAAATATATTCTATTTATACTTTAAAAACATTCAATATTATAATTTAACCATATAAAGTATTGTGGTGAAAAAATTTGTTTTTAATTAAAATATAGCGTGTTTTTACTATTTATTAAAATATGAAAGTTATCAGAATAATATGAAAATTTTATCCAAAGTAAATTTTTATATCTTGATTCTAAAGAAGAATTTTATTTTGTCAAATTGAACTTATAAACTTGTCAGAAACTAGATTTAATGTAGGTGCTCCATCAAAAGGCGGTAAAACTGCATTTTTTGAAAAATACGTCATTAATCCAAAAAAACTGATTTTTTTTTTCATACCTCATTATATAAAATGTATAAGATGAATTAAAATGTTATAAAATTCAAAATTCAGTTAATACTATTCATAACGGCTAATATTATAATATATCGTTGTTTAGTGAAACTCGGTTATTGCGTACGACACAAGCTATCGAGGAAGGCCGCAGTTGCGTGTGAAGCAAGCCAAGTTAGTGTTCTATATAGTGAACGATTCCTTTGATGATTTATATAACATAAAAAAATATTTCTCATAAAAGTCTTGGGTGTCACAGGCTGAGTCAGACCTGCTGGCACCTGGTGCTCAGCCTTTACTTGCTGATAAGTAAGGCACCGAGAAACAAACTCTGCCACACTCTTCTTCATTTCTAACCACCAGAACTGATGTTAGAGGTCCTGATACATCTTTTCCATGCCTGGATGCACCACCAAAGGGGATTTATAGAACACCCTCAGAACCTCCTCTCGTAAAATCACTGGTACTACCGGGCGCCCTCTGAAAAGGACAACGTGCTCCCCACCTGTTGAATATCCATAAACAACATCACCCGTGGATATTTGATCATGTAGAGTCTCATAGCTAGCATCCTCGAGATGTGTTTACCTGACTCACTGCAAGAGTGGAGGGGTAACAACCATCAACTGAAGGAAATATCCCTTATCTGTATCCACGAAGGATAACAGTAAGGAGGCGAACAACCTCATCGCCTCATCCAGCAACTGTGAACTGGATTTCCTACTGAGAGGATCTGCCTCAATGTTCCCCTTCCCAGGTGTGTAAACGATATCAAAGTCGTAATCCTGAAGGAACTCAAGGAATGTTCTTTGTCTCAAATTCAGATCCTCCAGAGAAAAGATATATCTGAGACTTTTGTGATCAGAGTAGTTGGTAAACCTCTTTCACACTAGGTAGTGCCGCCAGATCCTCAACGAGAAGACTACCGCTGCCAACTGAAGATCATGGGTCACGTAGTTCTGCTCGTGGGGACTCAACTGGCGTGATCTATAGGCAATCACCACATGCCTCTGCATCAGGACACAACCAAGACCAACTCATAATGTGTCGCAAACACACTACGTACTTGACACCCTCCTTTGGTAATCTCAAGATCGGGGCATTGGTCATACTTTGTCTCAACTGCTGGAAAGCTTGCTGGCGTTTCTATGTCCACACAAAAGGCTGCCCCTTTCGTGTCAAAGCTGTCATGGGTGCTGAAATCTGGGAGAAATCAAGAATTAATCTCCTATAGTAGCCTGCCAACCCAAGGAAACTCTGCACCTCCACCACGCTCCGGGGTGGATCCCATGCTAGAACTGCCTCCACCTTGGCTGGGTCTACTGCTACACCATCTGCTGAGATAACCTGTCCCAGAAAGTGGACCTCCTGTATCCATAACTGAGACTTTGAGAGTTTCCAATACAACTGGTGCTCTCGGAGTGTGTCCAGAACTATCCTTAGGGGTCTCACGTGCTCCTCCCCGGACGTAGAGTACCAAGGATATCATCAATTAAAACCACTATGAACCGATCTAGATGGGTCTGACAGATCCGGTTCATGAGTCTCATGAACACTGCTGGGGAATTCACCACACCGAAGGGCATCACCATGTACTCATAGTAACCGTAGAGACATATGAAATCCGTCTTCAGTATATCCTCATCCTGTACTTGCAACAGGTGATAGCCTGATCATAGATCAACCATCGAGAGCCATAGTGCCCCTCTCAACTGGTCGAAGAGGTCATCGATCCTCGTAGTGGATACCGGTTCTTCACGGTCACCTAATTCAAGCATAGGTAATCCACACATAGCCCCAAGCTCCCGTCTACCTTCTTGGAAAACAGCACTGGGGCCACCCAGGGTGAAACACTGGGTCTCACAAATGCCTTCTTCTGCAAGTATTCCAGCTACAACCTCTGCTCATGAAGCTCTGAAGGTGCCATCCGATATGCTGATGCTGGTATCAGTGTTTTCCTGGGTTGCAACTCAATGCATAAATCTATCTCTCGACGAGGGGTAGTCTGGGGACATCCTTCGGAAATAATTCCTCATACTCATCCACTACTGCTAGAAACTAGAAAATCGTAACATCTAATGCGCCAATGGCTAGGATAGCCAACTGATAGGATATCAGTTGCAACTTCCTACATACGAGTCCATCCTGCGCTACTTGGAACTCTCTTTCACCGACAAAAGATAACCTCGTTCCATCACTGCGGACACACCACACCCTTCACCTAAAATAGTTGATCTGTTTATGAACTGTAGATAACAAATCCATACCAATAATTCCATCGTAAGGCCTCAATTATACCACCAAGAGGTTCCAACCAAAACTCTCACCTCCAAGGGTCAGGTCACACTGCCTGCAAAGGTAATTGATCTCTGAATCTTCTCCAGTCGGTGTTTCTAAGCGTATCGGTTGAGTCAACAGCTCAACTGGAATCTTAAGGTCTCGAACAAGGTATGTAGATAGAAAGGAAAGACTAGAACCTATGTCTATCAGTATGGCAGCCAAAGTAGAAAAGACAAAGATTGTATCTCTAATCATTCAGGGAGTACCTGGGTAATATGCCTCTGCCACCTGCAGTTGTCCCTGCCTCTGTCCAGCAGCTCCCTGAGCCTGGGGTGGACCTCCCGAGTGTGGTGGTAAACGGTCAATATGCCGACCACCTCAAGCTTCTCTCCCATATCCTCTACCACGTCCACTGCCCCACAGATCTCTCTACTCCACAGATTTTCTCTGCCTTGGTGGTCCATTCACTGCTCCCATGTCAGTAATACGATGGGTCGGACAATCTCGAGCAAGATGTCCCCTGCTATCACATGAGTAGCATCGCCTCTCTTGAGGCTGGCTAGATGCGCCCTATGAACCCTGTATGGAAGATCCCCCATCCTGGGATCTCCTCTTAAAACGTCCCCAACACCTGGGTCATTGGCGTCGGCTCCCTACTACCGAGGTCTCTGCTCCAGCTCACCCACTACTAACAACTGCCAGTTGTCCCTCCTCTTCCAAGAAGCTCTCGACCACCAAAGCCCTCTCGAGCACCCCCACATAAGTAGGAATGCTCATAGGGTTGATGCTAGCTCGGATATCTCTGCGCAAGCCCCACTCAAAAGTCTGATCTCTGATGTACTGATCTCTGATCATATCCATCGAGTACCACGAGAGGTCGGTAAACCTATCTGAATAGTTAGCCACTGTCATGGTTCCCAGCTGAAGCTGAAGAAGCTATTTTATACATACTTCTCTCAGGTTAACTTGTGAAAACTTCTCTCTGAAGAGATCCTTATACTCCGACCATGCAAGAGTCGCCTCGTTGTGAGTCTGAATAACCAAAATCCGCTATCGCCCTGCCAAGCCTTGCAAGAGGCTCACTACCAGGATCCCCATCTAGTCTGCTAGTGTCCTGACCTAACAGAAGACTCTGGCCACTGCCTCAAGCCATTCCTCTACTGCCTGAGGGTTAGGCTCACCTCGAATCCTGAGGAGTCTCTGTCATTTAAAATCTTGGAGTTTGCTGAGCCTACGCTCCTCCTCCATTGGTACAGTAGGCACCAAACACTACTCCACAGGTAGAGGGATAACTGGCACACCACCCGATTGTAAAACTGGGGGATCCAGTCCCTACATCCAAGCCTCGTCACTGAGGGGGTAATCCTTGTGATCGAGCTGCTGGATCCTAGTGGGTGCGGGTCACGGAGGAATCCTGTAACGAAACAAGATGTATAAGGCCCCAGCCTTAAACCTTACATAATCTTGAGTTAATACAAGATTACACATTGAGGATCTTTTCTGGTTTAGAGTTTTAGAGAATTAGATCATAAACTTGCATTACATTCCAAATTTAAGCAAAGTGGTTACATAAATATAGTATTCATTTATCCCATCAACGGAAACATATTTAAAAAAACATGGATTCTTTCTTGACACATCCTTGACACAATCATCATATCATGTACCTTTCCCTTGACCTATGAAAAACATTTCAAAAACGTGGGATGAGCATAAAAAGCACAGTAAGGGATATAAAAATATAAGGAAAGGAAACATGAGTACATATACACATAAGAATCAATGAAATCATACTTTACTCATAAAACATAAGCACTTTAACATACCTCATCAAATCATGAATAAATCATAGAAGTCATAAGACATAAAGGTAACTTGTGGAATTCATAACATTATTACATTGGGAGTAACCCTCTTGGTTACGTTTGAAATACCCACCACAGTATATTCCCTAAATCTCTTCGTAGAAACCTTAACGTTTCACTCCTTCGCGTTACCCAATGCAGTTGAGAGCTATATCGTGCTCACCCGCCCTTAGTTTATCACGGAACCACCCATATTCATAACAATGCCCAAGAACCATAACATAATCATAGAATATAACATAAGAATAAAGGAAAGATAACATTCCCACATTGCAAAAACAATATATCATTTTATGATATTGAAATAAAGAATCCATTCTAAAAACCATATAAAACATTTAATAAAGAGATTTTTGAATCAAAGTGTCCCATACCACCTTGAAGATTTTAACATTTTAAAACATTAATATCCATATAAATAAATTCATAAAACCATTTTTAAAACATGTATATTAATAAAAAAAACCATTAAAACATTTAAAGCGATATTTTGGTTAAAGGGTTTTTACCAAAATTAGAGACACATGAATACAATAATTGAGAAATAAAATTTAATCAGAACTTTATAATATCATGAGAATAAATGGATTCATGATATAATATTCCAAAGGATAGTATATACACCATATAATATTGAATTGGTGCATAACAACAATGAAGTCTCAATAGAAATGTAAAATGCGATGAAATCCCTTATAAAGAAGGTATCCTTAAATTAAGGATAAATCAATCTCAAAATTATGTGTGAAAAATATAAATACACCCAATATAAGTGGATATTAAGTGTAAAACAATAAAAGGACATTCACACATATTCAAAGGATGACATATTAAATAACTTCATGTTGAACCCAAAGAAATCGAAATTGGGTTAAAAAGTTCCCTTGGTAAAATTCGACAGCCTAACGGCGTCACTTCAAAATTCAGAAAATGAGTTGATGAGAGATAAAAATGGTATCTCATCACTTAGACATAAAATTTACATCAATAATTATATATAATAACATATCCCAACATAATATTATGTGAATTAAAATACATAACAAAAGAAGTCTATTAAAAGAGGAGGGTGAAAGGTTCCCCTACCGACATGGGTATCTTTAAAAACATACACCCCGTGAAAGAAGGAAAATAAAAAATTGATGTAAATACTCATAAATGAAATTATATTACACAATGACTAAAATAATGGGCATTACATACACCACTAAAAGGAATTTGTGGCAAATTTAGCATAAATCTCACGGGAATAATAGTGAGATGAAAAATCCCTTACGAAAACTCGGCAGCCTAATGGCACCACTTAAAACATCCAAAAATGGATTGATGAGATCAAATAGGGTCTCTCATAATATTAAAATAAAATTTAAAGCAAGAGAAATATAAAATAACATCCCCATGATAACAAAGAGGGTCTTAAAAGAAGTGACATAAAGTAGAGTACTTAAAGTGAAAGAGAGAGGTTAGATCTCTTACGAAAATTCGGCAGCCTAACGACGCCACTCAAAAATTCCAAAATGGATTGATGAGAGAGAATAGGGTATCTCATCATATGAACATAAAAATTAAAGTAATAGTAATATAAAAGAACATCCCAATCACAAGAAATATGAGCTTAAAAGGAATGACATAAAAGAGTGTACATAAAAAAAAAGAGGAGTAGGATCCCTTACCTCAAGTCCAACTTGTCTTGTTCGTTTCTTTATATTCCTGAATAATAAACATTGGTCAATTTATAATTTCTAAAGGACCTCCTATAAAGATTATTATTAATTTCATATCACATATTTTAATGTTTTATTAATTGGTTAATAATATGAGTTCATATCAGACGTTTTTGTCGATGTTTGGTACATGAGTCAAAAATTGAACTTGTTGGAAAATAATTTTCCATGTAGTTATATGTACATCATATCCAGCATAGTATTGATGTTTTAAATATCATATATATCCAGTATATATTCATTTTATAAAATTCCATAGCATTTGGAGATAAAAATTAAAAGCACCGTTCATGCAGACGGTATGCCGTACGTACGCATGAACGCTACTTTCATTTTTTGTCATATTAATGGAATTAAAACAAAATGAGAGATATATATATATATATATATATGTTATAATTACAGAATTATATCCATCATTTAGATGTAATATATTACATATATATCCATTATGTACTTATAATAGTACATAACATTTTGAGATAAGAAATGAAATGTACCGTTCTTGGAGACGGTAAGCCGTACGTACGCATGAATGCTACTTCCATTTCTATTTCATATTTAATGGAATTAAAACATAATGATACATAATAGTATTTTAATTCCAGTATGGTATCATATATAATATCATTAAATATATCCTTTATACATACCACATATGGTATTAACGAATCAAATCACTTTGAGGTGGCGGTAGTCCGCACTTCCTTAAATGAAGATATCGCGTTTACCAATAATGGAAACCATAAAGGTATGCCATAAAAGAAAAATAAATAAGCTTAAGTAAAAAATAAACATATTATATATCATATATAAATATAGTGTCATCTTAATGGCCACCTTTGAAGGTGTTAGATGAATTTTGAACAATCATCGTTTCGTGAGGCAGAAATTCACCATCCATAGAAAGAGTATGTTCTTTAACCATTAGATGTAGGTGTGTGTAAGTTTAGCTCGAATAATTCTTCTAAAAACATCCTAGTATATTTAATATACTGTATTTGTTACAAAATAATTTAATAAAAATAGTTTAGGGGGTTGGAGAAGCAAAATAAAACAAAAGGACACAAGTGAAGACATTACCATAAAATCAGGTAACTCCCTTTGGTTTGATTTCAAAGGCTTCCATGGGAAGACTTCTGCCCAAATTGAGGCTTCATGGAGTTAGATATGGATGTGGAGAGACAACATGGGCAGGTTTTGGCTGTGCCAAAGGCTTTGGAAGCGTGGGTAAGGAGGTAGAGGTGGGGGCCTTTTATAAGAGAAGAGGAGGGGCACTCTTGGAAAGTAAAGAAATGTTACTTTATTTTAGAATGAGTTTCGTATTTTAATGGGCCCACATTGATGTATTTCAAGGATAATGTCATAAGGGTGCTAAATGCACCCATCCAATAGGTTTCAGACATGTGTTGGACTTAGATTTTACATTATCTTTCCATTTTATTTAAATCGTTAAATAATGAGGTCATCGCTGCATCATCATGATGTCATTAATAATTTAATTTATTTAATGTCTAAAAATTATAAAAAAATACTATGATGTAGGAAATCTTATCATAATTACAATGGATATTTATAGTCAAAAATATGACTTGTATAACCCCATGAAAAAATTGTTTTAGTAAAAAATTTCATGTTTGTGTCATTTTTTACATTAATATTAAATAAAATGGTATTTATGTCATTTTCCAACCAAAGTGGCTCCATGGGGTCCCCAAGTTGACCCATGGATTTTCTTGGTCTGAAATGACACATCCAATGAGGGTAGGACATGTTTCTAGGTCATTTCATTTTATTAAAACATTATTCTTACCATAAACTACACTAATTAGCTCTAATCGCGATTAAAAACTTAATAAGTTACTATTCACCAAAAAATTATTTTAATCCCACTGAACCACATTTTACTTCTTAATGACAACCATGTATGTCGGATTTTTGAAATTCAAAACACAAAGGTGGAAAAATTTCATTTAAACGGAAAATCAGTTTTTATAAGTACCGCTTAGTGGTTTAACTATTCATCAAAAATTGACGTTTTTCAGAAAATTACAAAAAATTCACCCTAAGCTATATTTGATATTCCTAATTCAAAAATGATGTCTATTTTACAAAATTCAAAACATATAAGTTTCATTAATTAATTTAATAATTAATTCCCGCTGTCCAAACAAATAGCGTGTTTTTATGAAACAAAATGTATAAAAAGATTGACACTAGTTTATGTCCGATTTCAAAGTGAAATTAATTCCAACGAACACTATTGGATTAAATGGTAAAAATATATTAAAATTTCTATTTAAAACCAATTCAAAATATAATCTAATCATATAAATAAATTAGATTAAAAAATGGTTTTGAATTAAAATACAAAATATTCACTATTCATTAAAAATTGGACTTTTTCGGAAAAATACCAAAAATTTACACAAAGTAAATTGTGATGTCCCGATTATAAAGAAGAATTTTATTTTGTCAAATATTACACATAAAATTGTCAAAAAGTGGATTTAAAAGAGGTTCACCATCAAAATGCGGTTAATCGACCTTTTAAAGAATATTGGAATGTTTACGCTTAAAATTGGATTCATTCGCATTTTTAATCCTATAACATTTATTGTAAAGAGTAAAAATATTTGACAAACATATATAATCATTTTTTTAGTTAGTTCTGTTCATTCCCGCCATTACAACGGCTAGGCGTTAACTACCATTTTAAATAATATTATTTTATTATTAGAGTGCAACGCACGATTCCCAAGAAACTCCTTGTTGCGTATTGGGTACGTCATCGTGCATAGCGTCCCCTTTAAAGTAATATTAATATTTTATTCACAAATAGGGATAAATATTAAAATTTCATATTCTTTATTTACCTGGGGTGTTACATCCTTCCCCCCATTTGGGAAATGTGTCCTCGCAATTTTTAAAATTGGGCTTGGAAACTTCATTGAAAATCCCACATCAGAACAAGATACAGTAAAACAATCACTTTAAAATAAAGAAAGATAAGTACAAAGGTCGCCCGAGTTAACCCATACTAGGATTCCAAGTATGAAAATATGGACATGGAGGAAAAAACAAAGGGTCATGTTTTGATGGAGAGTGATAATAAACATGTCTAGGAGAAAGTTAACCATAAGAAAATCACAAGCTTGTGATGGGTTAAATGGTATTCGATTCCCCAGTAGGAAAACTTAACAGAAAACATTTTAGTTTTAAGTTACTCTTCAATGAGGAATTTATTTTTTATCTTAAGGAAACATACTAAATTGTCATGTTTCCATTCAACTTTTACTAGATTTCTTACACAAACTCATAATTTCCCCAAAAGACGAGTATTTAGGAAGACTTTTTCACATTAAGAGTACTATAATCAACATCTAGAGGATCACCTAATCCACAAAATAGAACTATATACTTCCCATATCTTTAGACCGTAACCAAAACCAGAACCAAAAAGGTTAGTACAAGATCAGATAATACCCAAAAAAGATAATCCTTTTTAAAAAAAAACCAATCTATTCTTAATCTCCAAAATTTATCAAACAATACCCAAAGTTCAACAAAGACCATTCAATAAACAAATTGTCCATAAAATACTTCAGAGTAAACCAAACTAAGATTGAAACCCAAATATTTGAAGGATTTAGTCACATGGGCTTCCAAGTTAAATCTTAACATTTATCTCCAAACAACATCATTTGCTCATAAAGTCTCGTATTGAAAAGTAATTAACCTAATCACATATCCTCCATGATTAGTTAATAAATTTCCATATATAACCCAAAATTAGCTTAATCTTAATTAATAAAATCATCAAACTAAAAGTAATTAGTCAAACTAACCAGGGAATTCACGTAGTCCAGTTGTAGGCGATAAATACCAGTCGTACTTTGGTTGTGGGTTCGATTCCCCTAGCTTTGTCTGGCGCGATGGGTTGTCACATGGTCTGCGTGTTGTCCTTTTTCCAAAACTATATAATTCTTAAAACATTCCCCAAAACGAGATAAAATCTTCAAAAAAATAATCATAAAATATTTTAACCTCAAGTTTATCTCATGCCTTTCCATCATAACATATAATAACCCATAATTGCCTCAAAAGTACAGATCATATAAACCCTATGGTTACCTTTATAATCATTTCCTGAACTTCCACATCGATTGGTCATCTTGTACATGATGCATTGTAGAACATACGAAGGTTCAAGTGGATGATCATGACTCCTTGATAGTTGGTTTAGAACAACCATGAGTTTCCTCATTGAATACCCCATTTCATCCAGTCTCTTAATCAGAGAACCACCACAGTTTCCTTCAAACCTATTGTCACTTTGGTGCTTGCTAGATCCATCCATTCACTAAAAACAGAAATGTCAGTGTGAGTATATCAACAAAACCATCATCTACTAATGAGTAAGATAACCACTAAGATATACTTACTTATTCACTTTATCTAAAACTAGGACTCTTTCTGAAATCCTAACCATTATAGTAATGTCACTTATGCTTAGAAGATACCCTAACATCTAAAGTTATCTAAACCGACCTTTGATACCAACTATAAGGCCACATCCTTAAACCTTACTTAATCTTGAGTTAATAGAAGATTACACATTGAGGATCTTTTCAGGTTTAGAGTTTTAGAGAATTAGATCATAAGCTTTCATTACATTCCACATTTAAACAAAGTGGTTACATAAAGATAGTATTCATTTATCCCATCAACAGAAACATATTTAAAATAAAACATGGATTCTTTCTCGACACATCCTTGACACTATCATAATATCATGTACCGTTCCCTTGACCTATGAAAAACATTTCAAAAACATGGGATGAGCATTAAAAGCTCAGTAAGGGATATAAAAATATATGGAAAGGAATCATGAGTACATGTATACATAAGAATCAATGAAATCATACTTTACTCATAAAACATAATCACTTTAACATACCTCCTCAAATCATGAATAAATCATAGAAAGAATAAGACATAAAGGTAACTCGAGGCATTCATAAAATTCTTACATAGGGAGTAACCCTCTTGGTTACGTTTAGAATACCCACCAGAGTATATTCCCTAAATCTCTTCAGATAAACCTTATCGTTTCACTCCTTCGCATTACCCAATGCATTGGAGAGCTATATCGGGCTCACCCACCCTTATTTTATCACGGAACCAACCGTCTTCATAACAATGCCCAAGAACCATAACATAATCATAACACATAACATAATCATAAAATAAAGATAACATTCCCCATTTCAAAAACAATATAACATTTTAAGATATTAAAATAATGAATCCATTCTAAAAACCATTTTCAAAACCATTTAAAACATTTAATAAAGAGATTTTTGAATCAAAGTGTCCCATACCACCTTGAATATTTCAACATTTTAAAACATTAATATCCATATAAATAAATTCTTAAAACCATTTTTAAAACATGGATATTAATAAGAACAAATCATTAAAACATTTAAAGCGATATTTTGGTTAAAGGGTTTTTACCAAAATCTGAGACACTTGAATACAATAATTGAGGAATAACATTTAATCAGAACTTTATAATATCATGATAATAAATGGATTCATGATATAATATTCCAAAGTACAGTATATACACCATATAAGAGTGAATTGGTGCATAATAACAATGAAGTCTTAATATAAATGTAAAATGTGATGAAATCCCTTATAAAAAAGGTATCCTTAAATTAAGGATAAATCCTTCTCAAAATTATGTGTGACAAATATAAATACACCCAATATAAGTGGATATTAAGTGTAAAACAATAAAAGGTCATTCAAACATATTCAAATTATGACATATTCAATAACTATATGTTGAACCCAAAGAAATCGAAATTGGGTTAAAAAGTTCCCTTGGTAAAACTCGACAGCCTAACGGCGTCACTTCAAAATTCAGATTATGAGTTGATGAGAGATAAAAAGGGTATCTCATCACTTGGACATAAATTTTACATCAATAAGTATATATAAGAACATATACCAACATAATAGTATGTTAATTAAAAGACATAACAAAATAATTCTTTTAAAAGAGGAGGGTGAAAGGTTCCCTTACCAACATGGGTATCTTTAGAAACATACACCCCGTGAAAGAAGGACAATACAATATTGATGTAAATACACATAAATGAATGTATATTACACAATGAGTAAAATAATGGGCAGTACGTACACTAATCAAAGGAATTTGTGGCAAATGTATCATAAATCTCACGGGAATAAAAGTGAGATGAAAAATCCCTTATGAAAACTCGGCAGCCTAACAGCGCCACTTAAAACTTACAAAAATGGATTGATGATATCAAATAGGGTCTCTCATCATATTAAAATAAAATTTTCAGAAAGTGGAATATAAAATTTAATCCCCCATCATAACAAATAGGAGCTTAAAATAAGTGACATAAAGGAGAGTACTTAAATAGAAATAGAGAGGTTAGATCTCTTACGAAAATTCGGCAGCCTAACAGCGCCACTCAAAACTTCCAAAATGGATTGATGAGAGAGAATAGTGTCTATCATCATAGAAACATAAAACTTACAGTAATATTAATATAAAATAACATCCCAATCACATGAAATATGATCTTAAAAGGAATGACATAAAAGTGTGTACTTAAAAAGAAAGAGAGGAGTAGGATCCCTTACCTCAAGTCCAACTTGTCTTGTTCGTTTTGTTATATTCCTGAATAATAAGCATTGGTCAATTTATAATTTATTAAGGACCTCATATAAAGATTATTATTCATTTTATATCACATATTTTAATGTCTTAATAATTGGTTAATAATATGAGTTCATATCAGACGTTTTGGTCGATATTTGCTACATGAGTCAAAAATTGAACTTGTTGGAAAATAATTTTCCATGTAGTTATAGGTACATCATATCCAAAATAGTATTGATGATTTGAATATAATATATATCCAGTATATATTCATGTTATACTATTCAATAGCATTTGGAGATAAAAATTAAAAGCACCGTTCATGGAGATGGTAGGCCGTACGTACGCATGAACGCTACTTTCATTTTTTGTCATATTAATGGAATTAAAACAAAATGAGATATATATATATATATATATGTTATAATTCCAGAATGATATCCATAATTTAGATGTAATATATTACATATATATATATATTATGTACTTATAATAATACATAACATTTTGAGATAAGAAATGAAATGTACCGTTCATGGAGACGGTAAGCCGTACGTACGCATGAACGCTACTTCCATTTCTATTTCATATTTAATGCAATTAAAACATAATGATACATAATAGTATTTTAATTATAGTATGGTATCATATATAATATCATTAAATATATCCTTTATACGTACCACATATGGTATTAACGAATCAAATCAGTTTGAGGGTGCAGTAGTCCGCACTTCCTTAAATGAAGATATCACGTTTACCCATAATGGAAACCATAAAGGTATTACATAAAAGAAAAATACATAATCATAAGTAAAACATAAACATATTATATATCATATATAAATATAGTGTCATCTTAATGGCCACCTTTGAAGGTGTTAGATGAATTTTGAACAATCATCGTTTCGTGAGGCAGAAATTCGCCATCCACAGAAAGAGTATGTTCTTTAACCATTAGATGTAGGTGTGTGTAAGTTTAGCTCGAATAATTCTTATAAAAACATCCTAGTATATTTAATATACTGTATTTGTTACAAAATAATTTAATAAAAATAGTTTAGGGGGTTGGAGAAGCAAAATAAAACAAAAGGACACAAGTGAAGACATTACCTTAAAATCGGGTAACTCCCTTCGGTTTGAGCTCAAATTCTTCCATAGGAAGACTTCTGCCCAACGTGAGGATTCAAGGAGTTAGAGAGGGATGTGGAGAGACAAAATTGGCAGGGTTTGTATGATCCAAAGGCTTTGGAAGTGTGGGTAAGGAGGTAGAGGTGGGGGCCTTTTATAAGAGGAGAGGAGGGGCACTCTTGGAAAGTAAAGAAATGTTACTTTATTTTCAAATGAGTTTCGGATTTTAATGGTCCCACATTGATTTTTTTCGAGGATAAGGTGATAAGGGTTCTAAATCCACCCACCCAATAGGTTTTGGACATGTGTAGTTCTTAGATTTTACATTATCTTTCCATTTTATTTAAATCGTTAAATAATGAGGTAATCGTTGCATCATCATGATGTCATAAATACATTAATTTATTTCATGTCTAAAAATTTTAAAAAAAATACTATGATGTAGGAAATCTTTTTATCTTTACAATTGATATTTATAGTCAAAAATCTGACCTGTATAACCCCACATAAAAATTTGTTTTAGTAAAACATCTCATGTTTGTGACATTTTTACTTTAACATTAAATAAAAAGGTATTTATGTCATTTTCCAACCAAAGTGGCTCCATGGGGTCCCCAAGTTGTACCATGTATTTTCTTGGTCTGCCATGAAACATCCAATGAGGGTAGGACATGTATCTAGGTCATTTAATTTTATTAAAACATTATTCTTACATTAAACTACACTAATTACCTCTAATCGTGATTAAAAACATAATAAGTTACTATTCACCAAAAAATTATTTTAATCCCATTGAACCACATTTTACTTCTTAATGAAAACCATGTATGTCGGATTTTTTAAATTCAAAACACAAAGGTGGAAAAATTTTATTTAAACGGAAAATCAGTTTTTATAAGTACCACGTAGTGGTTTCAATATTCATCAAAAATTGATGTTTTTCAGAAAATTACCAAAAATTTACCCTAAGCTATATTTGATATTCCAAATTTAAAAATGATTTATATTTTACAAAATTACAAACATATAAGTTTAATTAATTAATTTAATAATTAATTCCTGCAGTCGAAACAAATAGCGTTTTTTTATGAAACAAAATGTATCAAAAGATTGACACTAGTTTAAGTCCGATTTCAAAGTGAAATAAATTCGAACGAACACTATTGGATTAAATGATAAAAATATATTATAATTTCACTTTATAACCAATTCAAAAGATAATCTAATAATATAAATAAATTAGATTAAAAAGTGGTTTTGAATTAAAATACAACATTTTTCACTATTCATTAAAAATTGAACTTTTTCGGAAAAATACCAAAAATTTACACAAAGTAAATTTTGATGTCCCAATTATAAAGAAGAATTTTATTTTCTCAAATATAACACATAAAATTGTCAAAAAGTGGATTTAAAAGAGGCTTTCCATCAAAAGGCGGTTAATCAACCTTTTAAAGAATATTGGAATGTTTACGCTTAAAATTGGATTAATTCGCATTTTTAATCCTATAACCTTTATTGTAAAGAGTAATAATATTTGACAAACATATATAATCATTTTTTTATTTAGTTCTGTTCATTCCCGCCATTACAAAGGCTAGGCTTAATCTACCATTTAAAATAATATTATTTTATTATTAGAGTGCAACACATGATTCTCAAGAAACTCATTGTTGTGTATCGGGTACGCCATCATGCATAGAGTACCCTTTAAAGAAATATTTATATTTTATTCCCAAATATGGATAAATATGAAAATGTCATATTCTTTATTTACCTGGGGTGTTATATCCTTCCCCCCATTTGGGAAATGCGTCCTCGCAATTTTTAAAATTAGGCTTGGAAACTTCATTGAAAATCCCAAATCGGAACATGAGTCAGTAAAACAATCACTTATAAATAAAGAAAGGTAAGTACAAAGGTCACCCAAGTAAACCCATACTAGGATTCAAAGTATGAAAATATGGACATGGAGGAAAAAACAAAGGGTCATGTTCTGATGGAGAGTGATAGTAAACATGTTTAGGATAAAGTTAACAATAAGAAAATCACAAACTTGTGATGGGTTAAACGGTATTCGATTCCCCAGTAGGAAAAGTTAACAGAAAACATTTTTGTTTTAAGTTACTCTTCATTGAGGAATTTATTTTTGATCTTAAGGAAATATACTTACTTGTCATGTTGACTTTGAACTTTTACTAGATTTCTTACACAAACTCATACTTTCCCCAAAAGACGAGTATTTAGGAAGACTTGTTCACATTAATATTACTATTATCAACTTCTAGAGGATCACCTAATCCATAAAAGATAACTATATACTTCCCATATCTTTAGACCTTAACCAAAACCAAAACCAAAATGGTTAGTACAAGATCAGATAATACCCAAAAAGGATAATCCTTTTTAAAAAAACAAATCTATTCTTAATCTCCAAAATTTATCAAACAATACCCAAAGTTCAACAAAGACCATTAAATAAACAAATTGTCCATAAAATACTTCAAATTAAACCAATCTATGTTTGAAACCCAAATATTTGAAGGATTTAGTCACATAGTCTTCCAAGTTAAATCGTAACATTTATCTCCAAACAATATCAGGTGCTCCTAAAGTCTCGTATTAAAAAGTAATTAACCTAACCCCATATCCTCCATGATAGGTTAATAAATTTCCATAGATAACCAAATATCAGCTTAATCTTAATTCATAAAATCATCTAACTAAATAGAATTTGTCAAACTAACCAGGGAATTCACGTAGTCCAGTGGTAGGCGATAAATACTAGTCGTACTTTGGGTGTGGGTTCGATTCCCGCAACTTTGTCCATTTTGATGGGTTGTCACAGGGTCTTCGTTTTGTCCTTTTTCCAAAACTATATAATTCTTAAAACATTCCCCAAAACGAGATAAAATCTTCAAAAAAATAATCATAAAATATTTTAACCTCATGTTTTCTCATGCCTTTCATTTTCCACCATAACATATAATAACCCAGAATTACCTCAAAAGTAAGGATCATATAAACCCTAATGGTTACCTTTATAATTATTACCTGAACTTCCACATCGATTGGTCATCTCGTACATGATACATTACAGAACATACCAAGGTTCTAGTGTATGATCATGAATCCTTGATAGTTGGTTTAGAACAACCATTAGTTTCCTCATGGAATACCACATTTCATCCAGTCTCTTAATCAGAGAACCACCACAGTTTCCTTCAAACCTATTGTCACTTTGGTGCCTGCTAGATCCATCCATTCACTAAAAATTTAAATGTCAGTGTGAGTATATCAACAAAACCATCATGTACTAATGAGTAAGATAACCACTAAGATATACTTAATTATTCACCTTATCTAAAACTTGGACTCTTTCTGAAATCCTAACCATTATAGTAATGTCACTTATTCTTAGAAGATACCGTAACCTCTAAAGTTATCTAAACCGACCTTTGATACCAACTATAAGGCCCCAGCCTTAAACCTTACTTAATCTTGAGTTAATACAAGATTACACATTGAGGATATTTTCAGGTTTAGAGTTTTAGAGAATTAGATCATAAACTTGCATTACATTCCAAATTTAAACAAAGTGGTTTCATAAAGACAGTATTCATTTATCCCATCAACAGAAACATGTTTAAAATAAAACATGGATTCTTTCTTGACAATTCCTTGAAATTATCATCATATCATGTACCATTCCCTTGACATGTGAAAAACATTTCAAAAACATGGTATGAGAATAAATAGCTCATTAAGGGATATAAAAATATATGGAAAGGAAACATGAGTACATGTACACATAAAAATCAATGAAATCATACTTTATTCATAAAACATAAGCACTTTAACATACCTCATCAAATCATGAATAAATCATAGAAATCATAAGACATAATGGTAACTTGAGGCATTCATAACATTCTTACATAGGGAGTAACCCTCTTGGTTATGTTTGGAATTCCCACCACAGTATATTCCCTAAATCTCTTCGGAGAAACCTTAACGTTTCACTCCTTCGCGTTACCCAATGCATTGGAGAGCTATATCGGGCTCACCCGCCCTTAGTTTATCACCGAACTACCCGTCATCATAACAATGCCCAAGATCCATAACATAATCATATCACATAACTTAAGCATAAAGGAATGATAACATTCCCACATTGCAAAAACAATATAACATTTTAAGATATTGAAATAATGAATCCATTCTAAAAACCATTTTTAAAACCATTTAAAACATTTAATAAAGAGATTTTTGAATCAAAGTGTCCCATACCACCTTGAATATTTTAACATTTTATACCATTAATATCCATATAAATAAATTCTTAAAACCATTTTGAAAACATGGATATTAATAAGAAGAAATCATTAAAACATTTAAAGCGATATTTTGGTTAAAGGGTTTTTACCAAAATTAGAGACACTTGAATACAATAATTGAGGAATAACATTTAATCAGAACTTTATAATATCATGAGAGTAAATGTATTCATGATATAATATTACAAAGGACAGTATATACACTATATAAGAGTGAATTGGTGCATAACAACAATGAAGTCTCAATAGAAATGTAAAATGCGATGAAATCCCTTATAAAGAAGGTGTCCTTAAATTAAGGATAAATCAATCTCAAAATTATGTGTGACAAGTATAAATACACCCAATATAAGTAGATATTAAGTGTAAAACAATAAAAGTTCATTCACACATATTCAAAGGATGCCATATTCAATAACTACATGTTGAACCCAAAGAAATCGAAATTGGGTTAAAAAGTTCCCTTGGTAAAATTCGACAGCCTAACGACATCACTTCAAAATTCAGAAAATGAGTTGATGAGAGATAAAAAGGGTATCTTATCACACGGACATAAAATTTACATCAATAAGGATATATAAGAACATTTCCCAACATAATAGTATTTTAATTAAAAGACGTAACAAAAGAAGTCTTTTAAAAGAGGAGGGAGAAAGGTTCCTTTACCGACATGGGTATCTTTAGAAATGTACACCCCGTGAAAGAAGGACAATACAAAATTGATGTAAATAATCATAAATGAAATTATATTACACAATGAGTAAAATAATGGGTAGTACATACACCACTCAAAGGAATTTCTGGCAAATGTATCGTAAATCTCACGGGAATAAAAGTGAGATGAAAAATCCCTTACGAAAACTCGGCAGCCTAACAACGCCACTTAAAACTTCCAAAAATGGATTGATGAGATAAAATAGGGTCTCTCATAATATTAAAATACAATGTACAGAAAGAGGAATATAAAAGAACATCCCCCATCATAACAAAGAGGAGCTTAAAACAAGTGACATAAATGAGAATACTTAAATAGAAAGAGAGAGGTTAGATCTCTTACGAAAATTTGGCAACCTAACGGCGCCACTCAAAACTTCCAAAATGGATTGATGAGAGAGAATAGGGTCTCTCATCATATGAACATAAAAATTAAAATAATAGTAATATAAAATAACATCCCAATCACAAGAAATATGAGCTTAAAAGGAATGACATAAAAGAGTGTACTTAAAAAGAAAGAGAGGACTAGGATCCCTTACCTCTAGTCCAACTTGTCTTGTTCGTTTCTTTATATTCCTGAATAATAAACTTTGGTATATTTATAATTTCTTAAGGACCTACTATAAATATTATTATTCATTTCATATCACATATTTTAATGCCTTAATAATTGGTTAATAATATGAGGTCATATCAGACGTTTTTGTCGATGTTTGGTACATGAGTCAAAAATTGAACTTGTTGGAAATTAATTTTCCATGTAGTTATCGATACATCGTATCCAGAATAGTATTGATGTTTTAAATATCATATATATCCCGTATATATTAATTTTATACTATTCCATAGAATTTGGAGATAAAAATTAAAAGCACCGTTCATGGAGACGGTAGGCCGTACATACGCATGAACGCTACTTTCATTTTTTGTCATATTAATGGAATTAAAACAAAATGAGATATATATATATATATGTTATAATTCCAGAATTATATCCACAATTTATATGTAATATATTACATATATATCAATTATGTAGTTATAATAGTACATAACATTTTGAGATAAGAAATGAAATGTACCGTTCATGGAGACGGTAAGCCGTACGTACGCATGAACGCCACTTCCATTGCTATTTCATATTTAATGGAATTAAAACATAATGATACATAATATTATTTTAATTCCAGTATGGTATCATATATAATATCATTAAATATATCCTTTATACGTAGCACATATGGTATTAACGAATCAAATCACTTTGAGGGGGCCGTAGTCCGCACTTCCTTAAATGAAGATATCGCGTTTACCCATAATGGAAACCAAAAAGGTATGCCATAAAATAAAAATCCATAAGATTAAGTAAAACATAAAAATATTATATATCATATATAAATATAGTGTCATCTTAATGGCCACCTTTGATGGTGTTAGAAGAATGTTGAACAATCATCGTATTGTGAGGCAGAAATTCTCCATCCAGAGAAACAGTATGTTCTTTAACCATTAGATGTTGGTGTGTGTAAGTGTAGCTCTAATAATTCTTATAAAAACATACTAGTATATTTATGATACTGTATTTGTTACCAAATAAATTAATAAAAAGAGTTTAGGGGGTTGGAGAAGAAAAATAAAACAAAAGCACACAAGTGAAGACATTACCTTAAAATCGGGTAACTCCCATTGGTTTGAGCTCGAAGGCTTCCTTGGGAAGACTTCTGCCCAAAGTGGGGCTTCAAGGAGTTATAGAGGGATGTGGAGAGAAACAATGGTCAGGGTTTGGCTGAGACAAAGGCTTTGGAAATGTGGTTAAGGAGGTAGAGGTGGGGGTCTTTTATACGAGGAGTGGAGGGGCACTCTTGGAAAGTAATGAAATGTTACTTTATTTTAGAATGAGTTTCGGATTTTAATGGTCCCACATTGATGTTTTTCTAGGCTAAGGTGATAAGGGTTATAAATCCACCCATCCAGCAGTTTTTGGACATGTCTAGGTCTTAGATTTTAAATTATCTTTCCATTTTATTTTAATCGTTAAATAATGAGGTCATCGTTGCATCATCATGATGTCAAAAATAATTTAATTTATTTAATGTCTAAAAATTATATAAAAACTACTATGATGTAGGAAATCTTTTTATATTTTCAATGGCTATTTATAGTCAACAATCTCACTTGTATAACCCCATGTAAAAATTGTTTTAGTAAAACATCTCAGGTTTGTGTCATTTTTACTTTAACATTAAATAAAAAGGTATTTATGTCATTTTCCAACCAAAGTGGCTCCATGGGGTCCCCAAGTTGACCCATGGATTTTCTTAGTCAGCCATGACACATCCTATCAGGGTATAACATGTTTCTAGGTCATTTAATTTTATTAAAACATTATTGTTACCTTAAACTACACTAATTACCTCTAATCGCGATTAAAAACTTAATAAGTTACTATTCACCAAAAAATTATTTTAATCCCATTGAACCATATTTTACTTCTTAATGACAACCATGTATGTCAGATTTTTGAAATTAAAAACACAAAGGAGGGAAATTTTCATTTAAACGGAAAATCAGTTTTTATAAGTACAACTTAGTGGTTTCACTATTCATCAAAAATTGAAGTTTTTCAGAAAATTACCAAAAAATCACCCTAAGCTATATTTGATATTCCGAATTCAAAAATGATGTCTATTTTACGAAATTCAAAACATATATGTTGCATTAATTAATTTAATAATTAATTCCCGCTGTCAAAACAAATAGCGTGTTTTTATGAAACAAAATGTATCAAAAGATTGACACTAGTTTAAGTCTGATTTCAAAGTGAAATTAATTCCAACGAACACTATTGGATTAAATGGTAAAAATATATTCTAATTTCAATTTAAAACCAATTCAAAAGATAATCTAATCATATAAATAAATTAGATTAAAAAGTGGTTTTGAATTAAAATACAACATTTTTCACTATTCATTAAAAATTGAACTTTTTCGGAAAAATACCAAAAATTTACACAAAGTAAATTTTGATGTCCCGATTATAAAGAAGAATTTTATTTTGACAAATATAACACATAAAATTGTCAAAAAGTGGATTTAAAAGAGGTTCTCCATCAAAAGGCGGTTAATCGACCTTTTAATTAATATTGGAATGTTTACGCTTAAAATTGGATTCATTCGCATTTTTAATCCTATAACATTTATTGTAAAGAGTAAAAATATTTGACAAACATATATAATCATTTTTTTAGTTAGTTCTGTTCATTCCCTCCATTACAATGGCTAGGCGTTAACTACCATTTAAAATAATATTATTTTATTATTAGAGTGCAACGCAAGATTCCCAAGAAACTCATTATTGCGTATTGGGTATGACATCGTGCATAGTGTACCTTTTAAAGTAATATTAATATTTTATTCACAAATATGGATAAATATGAAAATGTCATATTCTTTATTTACTTGGGGTGTTACAAGATGTATCTCAGTTAGTGAGTATATCTGGAGAGCTTACTCAAGAAGGACATGGAAACCACAACCCATTCCTATATGATGCATGTACCATTATTTTCCCCTTGAAATCTGGGTTTTCATGTCCTAAGTTGAAAAGAAGGTTATCAGAGCCCTGGTGTATGGATACGTCGGCTGCCCACACCAACACTGGGGTCCCTGACCTGAAAGCTGTACTCGAAACAATTAACATTGTTTCCCCAAACCGACTAACAAGCTCTCGGTCCTATGGTAGAACCGACCACCTCTAATACCACTCTGTCATGACCCATCCCAGTGGGGCCTGAGTCGCAACTCCCCAAGCCCGCCTCCATTAGGCCAGGGGCTGGTGACTTGCACCGAGTAGGCATGCTATTAACATGGGAGGAATTGCCTAAAAACATGTACACATGCACACACATTTCCAAGCCCACAAAGCTAAAAAGTAAAAACTACTAAAAAGGAAAAATGCATTAATACAATAAAAACCCAACTAATAGAGTACGACATGAAGGTAAAGTACAATAATGCAAATCCCTGGGCCAAAAGTACAATCCCACCAAAAGAGAGTCTGTAACAAAGTCCAACCTATAAGGGAAGGTGCTAGGACTGCAATCAATAGTTGTAAGAGCACACCTCGGCCTGCCTGATCTCACTAAGCACCATTTGGTCCTGGTCCACCTAGAATCCTCTTAAAGGACTGCTCGTCTGCACAAGACATGACACATGCGGGCAAAGCCCGTGCAGGGGTGAGCATAAAAATACCCAGTAGGATACCCCAAAACCACAAAGAAATACAACAATGGAAAATACCACAAAGGAAAAATACAGTCATCTCCACATAATATATGTATACAGAACATATAACAAGAATATCCAGATATACTCATACACGATCGACTATCGCGAAACCACTACTAAGATCTAGGACGAAGATTCCACTATGCACTTAACAAGAAGAACACAATCCTAGGTCTGAGGAGAGAGAGACACAAATTGATCTCTCCAGGAGAACACACTCCACAAGTACTTGGGAACATAATGCTCAGAAGAGGATCACAACCAGTAGTCCTGGGGTGAAACCAACAACTCAGTTTGAACTAATTCTCTAAGCAGAGGATCGGCGCCCGGGTAAAGCTAGTCACGTCGATACCAAGAACTCTACCTAGGGTTCCAGGAATGAATAGAGGATACGACTCTATGTCTCATAGAGGGAATTCGAACAACTGTATTCAGGAAGTCCTTCTGAAGGGATCACACTCTTGTATGTACAGAATGATATTCGGAACCTTCAAGAGAAAGGCCAAGGGGAAGAACCCTAAGGAAACTATCCCATGTCACCGAAGGCAACTGGCTCAAGCCATTTAGGACAGGTTACATGGTGTGTAGTTCGGTTACACGCCCTGTTCCATGACCCCAAGTACTGCCTGTGTAAATGGCCCATGCCATCCGTCCAAGTTGTGTGAAACCAAACTACACGGCACGTAGAAGGATCACACGTTGTGTTCCTTGACTCTGGGTACTACCCATGTAAACAACCCATGGCATTTCAGCTTGTCGGATAAGAATTAACTACACGACGTGTAGAAGAAACACACACCGTGTTCGAGTACCTAGGAATTGCTCCGTGTACACTAGCCATGTACCCGTATAGGGTCTCCGTCCGTGTCGCCTGCCCATGTACCAGTACAGGGGTTATCCCATGTATATGGCCGTGTCTAGTCAGGGAGGTGTATACACGCCGTGTCCCTGGCCATGTACCCAACCTCTGTCAGTGTACTCCTGGAGTACACTCCAGGTGGTCCGTCGATGAACACACGCCATATAGCACATACTACATGACTTGTAGTCGGGATATTTCCAGAAGCTCCATCTTCCTCCTCTCGTCGCGACTGATCATCCGGATCCATGGTTTCTCATCTGTTCATCCTGATAATCCAGGGGTTGGTTTGTTTCATCATACGAACACCGAAACGGGTGTTTTCGGTCCTTAAATCAGACCATAAACCTCGAATGATCCATCCAAAGAAAAATTCCTGAAGACTCATATATCTCAATCCGCTCCAAATCATCCGCCGAAACCGTCGTCGCACCTCCGTGACATCGCTCTGGGGATGGATCTGCAATCTAGGATCATTGCGCCAACAAACGAATGCACAATGATCGATTTCCTCGAAGAACGCATAGACTGCAATGAAGAACGCGTGGGAGAAATTAATACAAAGGATCAAACAATAGGGAAGATCCTTGATCGTTGTTCGTGACGATCCAGGTTCCTTGTCGTTAGATCAAAACCACAACAATCAATAGATTATAAATCTCAAGTATTTGATTTCCTGATAAAACCCTAAATCACACCCGCCCGCAAAACGATCGATCCGCATGCTAATTGGTTCACAGATTAGTCCGCGTTCATCATAGGAAACAAGAACGGGGAAAGGAAAATCAAAAGCATACATCCTATCGGGATCCACGGCGTTCGTTGGCAAAGATCTGGTTTCCGCGTCGCTGTAACCGATGAAAATCGTCAAGAACATCGTCGCCGCGTTGGGAGGTTTTCTCTAGAGCCTCCAGAGCCGCCAAGGGTTTCCGAGTTATGAGGTTTTTAACCCTGGACCCCTGTGCAAGCCTTATTAGAAAAATGATAAAGGATATCTGTTGCAATAGATTTAAAAATATTTTTCTTCATAATAAAATATTTTATGAAATATTTTATTATTGTTACGTCCAAAAACTAGATTTCACCACCTACCTACGCTGGCCAATGTTAGGCCTCGCCTAAGGTGAAATCAATGTTCTTCAGGCAACAGTGCCCTCATATTTCTAATCCGAGCACCAGTTTGGGAGTTATTCCACTTTTTCAGGAAAACCGCACGCACACGTAATTTAATTATTAAATTAAATTCTAGCATTTGTTCCAGGATCACCGGGGCTCGGAACTACACACCGTCTCGAAGACTGGTCTCGAAATGATTCCCACATAACATTAAATTATAACATGGTAAAAAATATTGGAGACATTATAGACACCACACCCCTCACTTATACACACTCATGACCCTCCTATCATGGAATGAATTGGATAAAACACCTTCCAAAATTTTTAACCACATCCTAGAACTTCTTGTATTTAAAAAATAAATTCCATTCTTGGAATAAATTGTAATCCAAAATATTATTGTAAAAAATAGTATGCTACTATTCTTTTTATGAATGTAAAACATGGGGTAAGGGTTTCTCATATCACACTTATTTCTATGAGGAATGTTCAATATTCACTAATTTTTCCCTTATAAGGTGTATATATTACCTATAAATTTATTTTATGATGGGTTTCATGAAAATGATGATGATTTAAAAATCTATATAATGTTTTATATTTTATATGAGTGTATATAATTATAATTTCCTCTAATATATTGGGTAAATATGGATACCAAATTAGATAATAGGGAATGTAATGTGGATTGATCCTAGTTCTATAAGTGAATTGGTCCACTATGATAGTATTTTGTGTGAATATTGAATAAGGATATAATGGAGTGTAGAATCAACCCAATCCATCATGATATTCAAGAAATATTTCCTTGACTTTGGAAATTATTTTCAATTATTTTGTCCATTCCAAAAACTTATGTTAATGATTATCACGACCCATCCTTGGGGCCTGTGTCGTGACTACCCCAAGCCCGCCTTCCATAGGCTAGGGGCTTCCGACTAAACCAAGGCGTAATTCCTGGTAAAAAAGGAAGGAATTTCCTTTTAAAGTAAACAAACACCACAGAGCAAGAAAGTAGAAGCAAACACTAAGTAAAAACTGGGTACAACAGTAAGTGTGGAAAAGTAAGTGGGCCAGAATAAAAACCCAAACTGAAAGTAAAGTACAACTGAAAAAGAGAGTACATCAACTGAAAAGTAAAGCCGCAGCATCGATCCGTCCACTGGAAGTCCCACATGAAGGGTGGGTACAGATAGCCTCCACAGCTCCTCGGATCCAGCCATCCGCTCCGAGTATGCTTCGCCTAGTGGTCCACCTCCAGGTACCGACCTGCTCCTCGTGCCTCAACTACGATCAGCGATGTCCATCGTCTGCAACCAACACAACGTAGTGCGGGCATAGACCATGCAGGGGTGAGTATAAGATACTAAGTAGAGACCCTGAGACCCCCTAAGGTATCCCGGAATCCACAAAGGATAATCCACAAGGTAAGATACAATCACGAAGTAACATCCGACACCACTTAGGTATATGCCCATACATATACCTAAGTCATCAATTCTCGTTCAGCTCCAACCTCCGAGCCCTAGTACAACCCAGTCCACACATAAATACACAACCAAATCCGCACAGAAAATCATAACATAATCCACACAGGATATCAATTCAAACTTATCGAAGATAAGGATTGAAAATCAGGACTCAGCTCACATAGGTATACTTCCTCATGATGTCAAAACCACGGCTGCTGGAGAACTCCTCCACTGTCGAGTACAGTGAGCCTGCCTCTACAACCTAGCGCTTCCCTCCATGGGTCTGCCGCTACAACCAAGTGATTCCCTCCATGGGTCTGCCGCTAAAACCAAGCACTCCCCCTCATAGGCTCCATAGGTACTCCTTCTGTTGAGTACCGTAGGTCTGCCGCTACAAACAAGCGCTCCTCCGCCGTGGTTCTGCCGCTACAACCAAGCGCTCCCCCTCATAGCCTCCAGAGGTACTCCTTCTCAAAGGACAGCCTCGTCTTAGGGGTCTCAACGCAACAGACGGCGCGTTAGAAGGACGCCCGGTCTGTGAGTTACTAGCCTTTTCGTCCCAGGGGCCCGGTTGGTTTCATGTGTGAACCAACCCCGCCATATCTCGACTATACCCCTAAATCTCATAGGGTATGCTCATAGGGACCATTTATGAATGTGATCACCAACACCGCTGACGGTTCGTCAAACGGACGCCCGGTTTGAAAGCTATCAGCTTTTCCATTCCAGGGTCCCGTTTTGATGTCGGGTTCAATCCTACTCGGCCATTATCCAACTGCATCCAAAACTCCGGAAAATCATGCCAAAAGTTTCGTCTCAACAAGAGGAAACCAACAAAGTCGACGGCACGTCAATCGGACGTCCGGAGCTCATGTTATAAGCGTTTCTGCTCTGAGGGCCCAGTTGGTTTCCTGTACGAACCAACCCGGCTGAACCCAAAGTACTCTGAAACCTTGATTGTAGTATACTGAAATGACCGTCTCTATCCAAGGATCAAATCTCCGCTGACGGTGCATCGATCGGAGGTCCACAGCCCATCTTATGGGCAAAAGACCATAACTGTCCGGTATTAGGGGGTTCGGGCCCGGTCCGACCCGTCCCAGTACCCCCTAGGTCGGCCCGGCTGGCGCGGCGCGGCCCTGCCCAGCCTGGGCGCTGCCCGAACTGGCGGTCCGACCGGTCGGCTCGTCCCGGTGCACTGGCGCACTGGCGTGGGCCAAACGGCCGCCCAAAGGGGCACCGCCGTCTCCTGGCGGCCGACCGGTACCGGCTGCGTGTTCGGCCGCCGGCGCCGCCGTGTCGGTGAGGCGCGTTGGCGGAGTGTTCCGCAGACCACCGGACGAGCTCCGGTGGTCGTTTTTTCCTGTCGTCTTGACCAACGGCCCTCCCAAGACAGGTTCTTCACTGCGAAGACCTCAAAATGCCCGTGCGGCCTACTTTATCATCGCCCGCCCATCCACACACCAAGAACGAAGAGATGGTGGGTTCAGACTTGTTAGTTGGTCCGCAACCACCACGTTAGCAGTTTAAAAAGTCTTCCGAAAATTTTTTAAACACATGCCGATGATACAAAAAATCACATAGATTTAATTGAACCAAAACCCCTACCTCAAGCGTTGTCGAACGAGGGTTCATCGCGGAATTGCACGCCGCGGTAGAAGGAACATCATGGAAGAAGCGTCACGGAAGAAGGGTCGTCGCGTCACGGAGAAAGGATTCGTCGCGTCACGTCATCGATCTCCGAGGAGTCGACAATCTTGTCGACTTTCATCGGAGGTCGGAATTCTTCGCGTTCTTCGCGTTCTTTGTCGAGGAAGATGATGATCTGCAAGCCTCCCCTATTTCTCCCAAACCCTCTCAACACCACCAGACTAATAAAAAAAGATTCATCTTATTTTATTAACACACAAGTCAACGATTGAATTTCAAAAAGAATTGAAACGATCAATTAATTGAATTAATTGAGGAATTTAAACTGCCCATTTAATGAGGCGTTTATTAACCAGAATAAACGCAAGGGTTGACTTCATTAATAGGGGTGAAGGTGTGTTACTTAATTAAAGGAGAGGGTTTAGGAAGAAAAGAAACGATGGGGCTCGTGTGGGCCCCACCTCACAAATATCCTACCAAGTGGGTAGGATATTGTGGGTCCCACTTCCAACACTTATCTTAGGTTAAACAACTTGAAGTAAAATAAAAATTGTGCGTCCAATTTTTATTTTATTCCTTTACATAACCCCCAAATTTTAAAATCCCACCCGACAAAACGCAACCTCGGAAAATGTGTTTCTAAGCAATTATCAGTGCTGCGATTCCATCGGTGCCCTCAGAATTCGATTCCGAGCATCGGTTCAGAAGTTAGAAAAACCCGCTCGTTCGTTCACTGAACGTACCCCAGCTAAAATTCAGAAAATGATTCCGGGCACACCGGGCCTCGGAATCAGGTTCCGTCAGAAACTGTGTTCTTGTAAAATTCCAAATAAAATTAAAAAAAATTCCATTGAATTTTACGGGTCTTTAAATTACTCACAACTCAGGGATTTACACCCTCTTAAAGCTTTAAAACAATCTAGGGTTACAAAAGCCATATTGATCATGCATCTGAGCCTTCCGCTCCCATGTGCTCACTTGGAGGTCCCCGTGCTACCATCTGATGCGCACTAGAGGAATCGACCCTCCAAGTAGGACCTGCTCTGGTTGATCCTCAATCTCCACCAGGACCTCCGCAAAAGTCACCCCATCGCCAACGTCCATCTCCTCATGGTCGATGATATGCGAAGGGTCGAACACATATCTCCCCTGTTGAGATACGTGGAAGTCTTCGTGCACCTGGTGTAACTGAGGTGGATGGGTCAAGTGGTAAACCACCTCGCCTACCCTGTTGAGGACCTGGAAAGGTCCACTGAACCTCGGAGATAACTTGTCGCCTCGGCCACATCTCCATAACTCACGTCGAGCTGAGACCCGTAGGGAAACGTGGTCACCATCCCCGAACTCTAGTGGTATCCGCCTCCTGTCAGCACTAGACTTTTTCCAGATCTGAGCTGTCCTCATCCGCTCTTGGATGACTTGGACCTTTCTGGTCCTACAAGAGCTGCTGAGATTTCTTCTTTTCTGATAATAGAAATCTAGTCTCATCCCCTGGATAAACCACATTCTTCTCCTAATACAGTCAATCCTGACAAGGATGATACTAACCCATACCAGGGATGACGTCGTAAGGCCTCGACACTACTACCAAGAGATCCAACTGTTACTCTCGCCTCCAAGGTTTGAGTCACACTGTCGGCATCAGTGTGTGGTCACTGGGTCTCCTCCATTAGGTATCTCAAAGTGAGGGTCAAGTCAATGGTTTTTAAACTAGAACCTCTTAGTAACAACATAAAGAGAGGACGGGAAGGCAAAATCCACAAGAATGGTGTCTTTTATTACTGCATCTCAATGTTCAAAGTCACAAAGCATCTACAAACAAACATCAACAAAGCTACAAGTAGCATAAACAAAAGTCTCCAGGTCTGGAGCTAGTCCCGCTCCAGTCCATCTACTCCCGGAGCTCTTTGATCATAGTCCTCATCTTCCTAAAGCTGAGCTCTCCCATGTCCACCAGTTCCCTAAGGTGGGGGTGGACCTCCTGGTGGTGGTGGTGGAAACACCACGAAGCGTCGTCCACCTCCAGCTACACGACCATCTCCCCTGCCACGGTCTCCTGCTCCACGCAGTCCGCCTAGATTGAACCTATGCCTCTTCCTGGGAGGTCCTTCATTCATCTGCTGGTCATCCGTATGGCTGGTCGGACAGTCACAAACCATGTGACCAACCCTGCCGTAGGAGTAACATTGTCCGCTCATGGTAAGTCGTTGTCCACCTCGGGTGCCTCGCACAAATGATCTTGTGTCATGCGGTCGACCACCTGTAGTTGTAGTCCTCTTGGACCCCTGCTTCATCTGTCTACTGTCCAATGCAAAAGATTATGCTTCATGCCGGCTAGTGGTGGGTCCTTCTGTTGTAGACTGCTCAGCAAGGAACCTCTCCACTAAGAGGGCTTTCTCTAACACCTCTATCTGTGTCGGAATGCTGTGAGAAACAATTGAAGCTCTGATTTCTCACCTGAGCCCCTGCTCGAAGGTTCGGGCCCTGAAGAATGGGTCTCATAACATGTCCGTCAAATAGCACAAGAGATCAGTAAACCTCGTCGCGTACTGGGCTATTATCATGCTGCCCTGCCGCAACTGTAGCAGCTCCTGGATGTGCATCGCACAGAGGGTGGCTGGGACGAACTCTGAGCGGAAAAGGTTCTCAAAGTCCGTCCAAAGGAGAGATGCATCGTCATGCACCTCGAGCATCAAACTCCACCAACTTCCTACTGCTGCGTGCAGGAGGCTCGCTGCAAGGACCACCATAAAGTCAGCTGGTGTCCCTACCAAACGAAAAACTCGTACAACTCCCTCCAGCCAATCCTCGGCTGCCTGAGGGTCCATCTCCCCACAAAACCTGGGTGGTCTCTGATGTTGAAACTCGTGCAGTGCTCTAAGGCGACATGCACCATCCGCGGCTGGGGTTGGTAGGATCAGTGGCTCGGTGGATAGAGGTACCATCAGTGCCTCTACTGTCAAAGGGCCCTGTACCGAGGCCTCGTCGCTCGGTGGGTTGTTGTCACGTACAACTCTCGGAACCCTAGCCGGCTGCCGTTGTGGGGCCATCCTGAAAAAAAAGGTGCACCAGGGTCAAACAGTATACCTGGTGAGATGACACAATGTAATCACAAGGAAAACATGGAACACACATGCAATCAATGTTTTTGTGCTTTATGTCGGAAATCATAGGTCAGGGTCCTGGTGTATGGATAAGTCGGCCGCCGCACCAACACTGGACTCCCTAGACTGCCAGCCACACTCAATAATCATAACAATATTTCATCACATAGAAAAAGATCAGAGTCCAGAGTTCTGCGGTAGAACCGAACTCCTCTGATACCAATTTTTCACGACCTGTCATCGGGGCCCGTGTCGTGACTACCCCAATCCCTCCTTCCATAGGCCAGGGGCTGGGGACTAGCACCAAGGTGTAATTCCCAGTAAAAAGGGAAGGAATTTCCTTTCTAAAGTAAACAAAATCCACCGAGCAAGCAAGTAGAAGCAATCACTAAGTAAAAACTGGGTACAACAGTAAGAGGGGAAAAGTAAGTGGACTAGAATACAAACCCAAACTGAACGTAAAGTACAACTGAAAAAGAGTGTACATCAACTGAAAAGTAAAGCCGCAGTGTCGAGCCATCCACTGGAAGTCCCACCTGATGGGTGGGTACATATCGCCTCCACAGCTCCCCGGATCCAGCCGTCAGCTCCGAGTATGCTCCTCCCAGTGGTCTACCTCCAGGTACCGACCTGCTCCTCGTGCCTCAACTATGATCAGTGTTGTCTGTCGTCTGCAACCAACACAACGTTGTGCGGGCATAGCCTGCCCAGGGGTGAGTATAAGCTACTTAGTAGGGACCCCGAGACCCCCTAAGGTCTCCCAGAATCCACAAAGGATAATCCACAAGGTAAGACAAAATCACGAAGTAACATCCGACACCACTTAGGTATATGCCCATACATATACCTAAGTCATCAATTCTCATTCAGCTCCAACATCCGAGCCCAAGTACAACCCATTCCACATAGGAAAACACAACCAAATCCACACAGGAAAGCATAACGTAATCCACACAAGATATCAAGTCAAACTTATCGAAGATAAGGATTGAAAAACAAGACTCATCTCACACAGGTAAACTTCTTCATGATGTCAAAACCACGACTGCTAGAGAACTGCTCCTCTATCGAGTACAGTGGGCCTGCCGCTACAACCAAGCACTTCCCTCTATTGGTCTTCCACCACAACCAAGCGCTTCCCTCAATGGGTCTGCCTCTACAACCAAGCGCTCCCCCTCATATGCTCTAGAGGTACTTCTTCTGTTGAGTACCGCGGTTCTGTCGCTACAACCAAGCGCTCCTCCGCTGTGGGTCTGCCGCTACAACCAAGCGCTCCCCCTCATATCCTCCAGAGGTACTCCTTCTGTTGAGTACCGCAGGTCTGCCGGTACTACCAAGCGCTCCTCCACCGTGGGTCTTCCGCTACAACCAAGCGCTCCCCAATGGGATATCCGAAATACACTGAGTTGATAGGTCAGAAGTCGTCAAGTCTTAGCCAGCTACTATGTCTCTACACTCTGCTAGCTCGTCATCGGGAGGGTCCGCTCCATGAGCTACCAGTCGATAATCCAAGTATCACGAAGTTCCATGATGAAGTATCTCAAAGGACCGCCTCGTCTTAGGGGCCTCAACACAATAGATGGCGCGTCAGTTGGACGCCCGATCTGTGAGTAACTAGCCTTTTCGTCTCAGGGGCCCGGTTGGTTTCGTGTGCGAACCAACCTAGTCGTATCTGGACTGTACCCTGAACTCTCATAGGGTATTATCATAGGAACCATTTCTAAACATGATCACCAATGCCGCTGACGGTTCGTCAAACGGACGTCCGGTCTGAAAGCTATCAACTTTTCCTTTCCAAGGGCCCGGTTGGATTTCGGGTTCAATCCAACCTGGCCATTATCCAACTACATCCAAAACATAGGCGAAGTGTGCCAAAAGTTTCATCACATCAAGTGGAATCCAACAAAGTCGATGGCACATCAATCGGACGTCCAGAGCTCATGTTATAAGCATTTTTGCTCTGAGGGCCCGGTTGGTATCGTGTACGAACCAACCCGGCCGAACCCAAAGTACTCGGAAACCTTGAGTGTAGTATACCGAAATGACCGTCTCAATCCAAAGATCTCATCGCTGCTAACGGTGCATCGATCAGAGGTCTGTAACCCCTGTTATGGGAAAAAGATAGTAACAGTCCGTTATTATGGGGTTCGGGCCCGGTCCGACCCTGGTCCGGGTTCGGCCTAGTCGGCGCGGCCCGGCCCGGCCTTGGCACGGCTCGGCCTGGCGGTCCGGCTGGGCGGCTCGGCCCGGGGCACTGGCACGCTGGCGCTAGCCAAACGGCCACGCAAAGGGGTGCCGCCCCCCTTGAACGAAACATCGGCCCCGCGTGGGGCCGCCACTTGCCACCGGACGCGGCCGAGCACTGTGTCCCGCCACCAACGGTCCCGCGCGGTCGCGGGACCGGCTGCCTGCTGCCACGACGTCCCTTTCCAGCGACGCGCCGGGCGCCGCCATCTCCTAGCGGCTCGCCAGTACCGGCCGCCGGCGCCGCCGTGCCGGCGCGGCGCGCAGACAGATTGTTTCGCGGACCACCAGACGACCTCTAGTGGTCGGTTTTGCCTGACGTCTTCGCCAACGGCCCTCCCGGGACCAATTCTTCACTGCAAAGACCTCAAAAACGCCCATGCGACCTGCTTTATCGTCGCCCGCCGATCCGCACACCAAGAACGAAGAGATGGTGGGGTCGGACCTGTTCGCTGGTCCGCACCCACCGCATTAGCGGTTTAAAAAGGCTTCCGAAAATTTTTTAAACACATGCCAATGATAAAATAATCACATATATTTAATTGAACCAAAACCCCTACCTCAAGCATCATAGAGCGAGGGTTCATCGCGGAATTGCACGTCGTAGAAGAAGGAACGTCACGGAAGAAGCGTTGCGGAAGAAGGGTCGCCGCATCAGAGAGAAAGGATTCGTCGTGTCGCATCGTCGATCTCGGAGGATCCGGCATTCTTGTCATCCTTCATCTGAGGTCGGCTTTCTTCCCATTCTTCGCGCTCTTTGTCGAGGAAGATGAAGATCTTCAGGCCTCCCCTCTTTCTCCCAAACCCTCTCAACACCACCAAACTAATAAAATAAGAGTCGTCTTGTTTTATTAACACACAATTAAATGATTGAATTTCAAAAAGAATTGAAACGATCAATTAATTGAATTAATTGAGGAGTTTAAACCGCCCATTTAAAGAAGCGTTTATTAACCAGAATAAACGCAAGGGTTGACTTCATTAATAGGGGGTGCGGGTGTGTTACATAATTAAAGGAGGGGGTTTAGAAAGAAAACAAATGATGGGGCTCGTGTGGGCCCCACCTCAAAAATATCCTACGAAGTGGGTAGGAAATTGTGGGCGCCACATCCAACACTTATCTTATATTAAACAACTTGAATTAAAATAAAAATACTACATCCAATTTTTATTTTATTCCTTTACTTAACCCCAAAATTTAAAAACCACACCCGAGCAAACGTAACCTCGGAAAAGGTGTTTCTATGCAATTATCGACGCTGGGATTCCATCGGTGCCCTCAGAATTCGATTCCAAGCAGCGGTTCAAAATTTAGAAAAACCAGCTCGTTCGTTCACTGAACGTACATGAGATAAACTTCAGAAAATGATTCCGGGCACACCAGCCCTCGGAATATGGTGCCGTCAGAAACTGCGTTCTTGTAAAATTCCAAAGAAAATTAATAAAAAATTTCCCTTGAATTTATCGGGTCTTTACAATGATATTCTCTCATGACTCATTTTTCTTGATTCAATTTTGACTTATGTCCTATGACAAATAATGATTTATTCCAGGATTAAATATTATGATAAATGATATAATTAGTATAGATATTCTATTTTTAATATCTTGTTTCTATACCCTTATATTTAAATTATCCTTTAGTGATTATCAAAATATCCTTTATCTACACTTGTGGGGTGTTTGGGATCACACAATCTTATGTTTCCATTCTTTAGGATTTAAATAAAAGTTTGTGCTAGGGAACGTATTAGTAGAGTACTATATGAGAATACCGTGGTAATAAATGCTTAATATATTACATGAAAAACATATTGCATATCATGTCTCCATATACACTAAACATTTATATTCCCCCATGACTTATATATAAAATAAATTGAATAGACTTTTTTAAGTTGTAATATATATATATGAAAAATTAAGGGTAATTATAGTTGATATCAAAGGGGTTTTTAGTTTGTTGTTGAATCATATTATTAGATAAATTTTTTGAAATCACTTGGTATAAGTCTAATTATATGATTGAAAGTGATATGAGAAACCCTTACCTGATGCATTCCTTTAGCTGAATTTGATTTAACTTCTTCTACTTCGGAATACTTACATTATGACATCCATTTAGGGACCTATTATTGGTCTTTTGTAGGATAATAACCTCAATAAATTAAATAATTCTTTTCAATAGAGAAATGGGAAGGGTTTGGTCATGGTAAAAGGCACCATGTTGTGCATGTAATTGAAGGAAGTAGTGAAATTTATAATTGAGTTGAGGGACACCTTTAGAAACTCTCATAATGTTATATTAATATAAATTAATTTAAAATTATAAATTTCTCCAAAATGAATTATTTAGAACATAATATGATAATTCGTTAAAATCAATTCACCCAATAATCTTTAGACATGTTTAGGTTACCTTTTTTCTATTATATTTTTATTTTTAACCTTATTTAATCCTTTCAACATTTACCATGAAGACATAGATTTTTACTCTTTGAGGATTTATATAGTCACTATAATATTCCAAACAACTATTAAATGGATTATTTATTAAATTTTAGACCTTATAACAGTTAGTCGGACAAATCTAATATTTGTATGAATTTAATAACTTTTAATAAAATATTTTTTTATTTTAAAATATCATTATTGTTAATTTTGAAACTATTCATCACTATCACCTTTAAAAATATCAATAAATGAATATATCTTAAAAAAACTACTTTAAAACATCTATAACTTGTAAATATCAATATGAAAATTCTCTTTTAATAATAATTATTTTAAATTAAGTGTACTTTAACATTATTAAAATCATATTTTTTTATATTTCTATTAATAAAACAATTTACACATCACTGTTCTGCAAGCATTTAATGTAATAATTTCAACAACAAAAATAATTTTTTTTAATATTATGAAGAAAAATATTTTATAATTTTATATAAATTTTATGATATAAGATATTTTTTTGGATACATATTAAAAATTTAATACTTATTAAAAGCATTAGTTTTTCATGTATGAATTTTCAAATTATATAATAATATAATGTTATTAAGGTCATCCAAGTGGTCATAAATTTTGCCCATGGATTTTTATTGTGTAAAATCACTAAAATAATAAAATTAAAATAGGTATATGGGTAATTTTATAATCCTTATCATAATGTTTTTACACATAATTACAAAATTTATCCTTTACTAAGGTAATGAAAATTACTATATTTACTATTCATATGTTCCAAAAAGAAAAGGGAACTTTTTACTAAATCTAGACCATAAAATTCCAAAATTTTAACATGTATTTTAATATTAATAACATATGTTTGGATAAAATTAATTTAAAATTAAACCTATTGACTGGTCGAGAAAGCTGGGTTTTAAAGTGGAAATGTTTTATGTTTTAAATTTTTTTAATATAAAATTAATATAAAAATATTACAATGACATAAATTAGATTAATATATGTCTATATGATCTAATTTATAATTAAAACCAATTTAAAATATAATTTAACATTATATTTTTTTATATGTAAAGTTAATTGTCGATTAAAAAGTTGTATTTTTTAATATTAATCTATAAATGAAAATTATTAGAAAAATGCAAAAAATTCACCATAATATAAATTTAAAATTCCAAATTAAAAGAAGAAGATTATTTTTCAAAAAATATATAAAATTTATATTATTTAGTTTTAATATAGCTGTTCCATCCATAGGTAAAAAAACTTCTTTAAGAAAAAATATAGCTTTTTTATGCTTAAAAATGGATTTATTCATATCTTATGCTTATACAATCTATTGGATGAGTGAAATTTTTATTGAATATACAAAATAAAAATTGGTTAACATGTTTAATACTATTCATCACCCAACAATTTAAATGTTAGGTTATAAAGATAACATAATAATATTTCATTATTTGGTTAAGTTGGGTGTTTCATGCAGCATAAGACATCAAAGTGATTAAATTTAGAAATACAAATAACATAAAATATTGTGGTACAATATAGAAAATCTATTCTCACTTTCCCAAGATCATGTTCATTTTTATTTTCATTATTTCAATCATCTTTTCTTATAATTTTTTATATTTAAATTTTATTTTATTTTATGTTCTGGACAAATACCAAGTTATTTTCAAGCCTTTATGGCTCTATATGTTCATATGGGAACCAATGGATTATACACTAAAAAACTGACAATTACATGTAGAAATTGTCTCAATATAATCAAACAATTATGAATAGATTTATAAATTTCCACAATAAACAAAATAGTTTTTAAATTATTTTGAACTAGTCTGTTTTTAAAATTTTATGTATTTTTTGAATTAGATTTTTCTATTTTTATTCATGTCACATCCTCCAATAATGAAAAAATGTTTTCATATGGACCAAAACTATAAAAGACATAAAATTTTATTCATAGATATTACATCAAATTATTTGAATATTCTTTATTTAACAAAATCATCCACACTACTGTCTTATAGTTCAAGTATCATTGGAAACATGAAAAAAAAACAGATGGTTCATGATAGTTATACATAATATCCCTCTTATATCTTCATGAATAACTTCATTAAAAAAAAAATCATAAATAAAATAATTTTTCATAACATGGTAAAGGAAACATTAAGAAGGATTATATTTGAAACTCAATACGAATAAACAAGGGCAATATCAATTATCATATGATAATAATATGAGACAAATGTTAAGAAGAACAAGATACTAACATTTGAAAACCATACCTTGCATATCATTGATCATAATCATATGTAATGGAATTAATCCTCAATATTTAAAAGAAATAAAAAAGATAAAGGAATTAAAGAACCTGGTCTATAAGAGCGTAATGATTTCATAAATCATATAATTATTTAATACACATAAAAATAGAAAATTATATCTTTATTATGATGAATCTTTTTCAAAAATATCAAAATGTAGTTAGATCTCTCCCAAATCCATTACTGTTGTCATGTTTCACTCCTATGAGTATCATAGTATACAAAGACCATATTAAATAATGTTCAATCCCTATTTTATTGTTATTTATTACATTAGATATAAATCTTTAACTAATGCATTAGATATAGTTATAGTTTGACCATAACATAATAAAAATCAAACACATGTGTTCTAAAATAACTTAACTCTTTCTTCATATCAAAACCCATGAAATGAAATGGATTTCATAAACCATTCCTCATATAATTACCCATGGAAAAGGAATTGATTTCATAAACATCATGACATCATAAATAGAAACAATCCATAAAATGAATAATGATGATATCCTTGTATCATATTCAAAATAAATAATAATTGTCATTGAATGTTATATAAATTTATGAAGTAAAAGATCCTTAATATATATTTGATGAAAATAACCTTTCCATTTTAAATTAACATCTTTAATATATTAAAAAACAATATAATAAAAAAAATTCATTGAAAACCACCGTATGAACTTTTAAAAGAATATTAAAATAGTGTAGAGGGTATTATTGAATGAAGTTATTATTAATGAATTATATGATGAGTAAAATATTACGTCAATACCTTTTTCACTAAAGTTACAAAGATCCTTATTTAGAAAAAGTCAAGAATCTTCTATTCAAACAATTTTTAAAAAATGTAAAAAATGTGTAAAAATGGATTTTAAAAATCAAATAAAAAAATTAAAAATTATCACAAAATCATTTTAATAAAACATGGATATTAACGAAAAAGTTTTGTCTACTGAAGAACTAAATGAAGTTGAATTTCCTTGAAAAAATATTTTGGTATATTGAATACATAAGATGATGAAAATGAAAGGGTAACATATAATTTCAAAAATAAAAATAGAATAGGAAAATTGATTACAATATTGAGAGGTATACCATAATATTTCTTATTGAGAAAAATAATCATAAATAATCCTAATAAACAACGAAATCATAACAGAAAACACCTTATCTTTATTGTAGTTACATTCATATATTTTCAAACCTACTTTATAATAAATTTAGAATTATTATAAATAAAACCATTAAACCATTCTAAAATATATCAAACCATATATGATTTTATTTTAACCATTTTTCATAGGATAATTAAAACATTTGTATTAAAATCACTATTCATGGTTATTAATGCATCATTTTTCATTTACGTTTTTTTGGTATATTAATTCCCTATATGTTGATCATATTTTCATCATCTTGGTAATGATAATAATATATAAATATATTATATATTAATAAAATTCATCATCATTACCATCAAAGTATAATATAAAATACAAAAATCAGATCTCTTTATGGTGGTGGTAGTCCACACATACACACAGGTGATGTTACAATTTCCCAAAGGAATGGAAAATAATATAGTAGAAATTATATTAATATTATAGAGGTATAAAAGTTTAATAAATTTATTATATAAAAATTTAACCAATTATAATATCTATCCATATAATATGGTGATGGGAAATGAATTGTATCACTATGTGAAGACGAATAGTTGTACAAACTCAGGAGTGATACATTCACTATCAAAGTTATGGGTAAACCGCTGTATAAGGGATCTTTAATAACATTAATAATATTTAAGTGTATTAATTATATTAAATTTTATATTTAATGAAAAATACATTAGAATTAGAGGATATAAAATAATGATTTAAATTATAGTGATAGGCAAGGTGAGTACCTATTCTCTAAAATGAATTATTTTGATATTCTCTAAAGGTATATATGTTTTGTATTTTGTGAATAAAAAAACCTCTAGGATGAGGATATAGTTTTTTTAATATAAATTGGAATATATTGGTTGAACTTGTGGGATCATTGTATCATGAAGAATAAAAATGAGGGTTCAATTTTATAATTGATCAGAGATTCATTCTTTGAATGTATAGAAATATTTAAAAAATTACATTAATATTTATTTATAAGTGGTTCCAATTTTATATGATCAGAATATAAGAAGTATGTTAATCTCAGTCCGATCATAGAATAAATGTTTTATATTTTTTGAATATATTTTTACACTTATCTACGTGTTTTAATCCTCGTTATCCCTTTTTCAAATTATAGTTAAATTAAATTATTATATCATTTAATGATTAATAATATTACTATAAAATCATAAATGAACCATAAATATAACATGAATTATTTTTAAAAAAAATTAAAATTAATGTGGTAGAGTCTATTATTTTTATTTACTTTATATAATTTACAAAATATTATTTATTATAAAATATCATCAATTTCATTTTTAACAAAATTAATATAATTTAGAATTAAATACATAATGATAGATTGGTATTTGGAATATAATTCTTCAAATACTTAATAATATGTCTCATTGATCTAATTTTTTTTGTGATACATTAAATAATTCATATTAATTCAAATTTTGTACATTTAAAATCATTTATCATAATTTTTTATTAGTTGGAGAATTTCAGCAATGATGTTAGATAACAAATTGTGTTTTGTATATAAATACTAAAAATAAGAAATAAATTTAAATCCAAAAAATAATTTAATTAATCTCAATATATATAATTATATTCTTTCAAAGCCTTCTTTTTTACGTATGTGTACACATAAGGTATATTAAAAACAAAAAGAGTGACTTTTGGTAACTTTCTTTGATTTAAATATTAAATTGTTAATTTTAATTGAAATATGTACATTAAACTAGAAAATTTAATGAATAAGGAAATAAGGGTCCAATTACCTTTCTAAAATAAGTCTTGTGATAAATTTTTTGGCCTTACCACTTAGTCTTATCCTATATTAACCTAATTTACCATTTAGTGGGGTGATAGATTATATCAATATTATTATTCATATTGAACATAAATAAATGTCACCTATTTACCAAATTTGAACACCCTAATTATGATTTTGTAGTTCAATTTATATAATTTAATAACAATAAATGGATCAAATTATTATTAATTTAATAACGTGAAAAGCAACAAAAGAGGTATTTTAGAAAAAATCATTTTTAAACATAAACCAAGATTTTTTATAATATGAATAACAAAAAATAATATGAATGTTAAAAACATATATTGAATACATAATATATAAATTTAATTAAAATAATTCTCTAATAGTGTGTAATTTAATTTAGTTGGAAAAAACTAATATCAAAACACAGATAGGTATTTCCAAAAAAAACATTTTCTTTATATTCAAATGATTTTAACATTCATTTAAAAATAATTGACAACTACAATATTGATTTTATACATGTGAGAAATGTAAATATATGTATATTTATTTGTCATATTAATACCCTCAATTCCCATTACATGGGGATAATACAACATTAATACTAATCATGGTTTGTCTAAACTCATTATTGTGGCTAAAAAAAGATATCAAAGAACAAAAATTGATTAAAAATATATTTTGTAAAATTCATGGGTGTTACCTGCCAACCCAGGTAAAATAATTTCATGCTAAAAATTATTTTACTCTGATATAAAAATCTATTGATACAACTTCCTCATCATATCCACGTGTTCCCATGCAGCATCCTAAAATTGTTGGTTTAGCCAAAAAACATTGATAAGTCTAGTGGCATGGTTTCGTAGACAGTTATTTATATAATCATGATTCTACAAAATATATTCCATATAAAAAATATGTTTATCAAAAGTTATGACATATAATATCATTACATTTGAAGGATTAGGCATGTACTTCTTCTAAATATATGCAAGGAACACATGATGAATATAGAGAGATTCTACCATTCTGATATGATCTGTAACGCCCCGACCCCTGTTACCCAGAGTCAGTGCATTATTACATAATATTGGCATGATCACAAAAGATCAAGTCTCAAAAGCCTGATTATTTTATTAGCCTTGGAAACACTATATACATTCATAAGTCTTACATTACATGATAATGTTAAAAACTACAACAATATAGTCTCCATATTCCACAATCATATCCCCTCATAATGTCCCTACAGGTCAGTATTAAAATACTTCTTCACATCCTGGGAACAATAAAACCTAGAAAAGGGTGAGATCAGATGCTCAGTAAGGTAACATTATAGTAAAAACTTTCATAAATAAGCATAAAATTTTAAGGAAAAGTATAACTAAAACAAAAGCCTTTTAAACTTGAAATTCAGCATAATATGGAAAAAAATGAAACAATGTCATTTAATTATTCACATGGATATTCTACTAGATGGATAATCATATGAAATATCAATAAACACTTTCAGAATGATGGAATTCATAATGCCAGACTTTCATAACCACATAGTCAAGGCCTTGTGCCATGACTAGAAATAATATTTTGTCAAGGCCTTATTCCAAGACACTAGTTTTTCTCATGAGACCTATCGATGTATCGAAGAGCTATAGTGGGATCCAACCGTCACTTACTATGTCCAGTGCATTTCTCATATGAACAGGTTTAAAAATAACATAAACATTCATATTAAAACTATCATACGAAATGTCAACACTTTTTCTAAAAACCATGAATTGTATAAATATAACACATCAACAGTCAAACAGATCAAAAAACCATCAATACAGTATGGAAGTTTTGTATCATAATAGATCAACTTCAAATAAGCTTAAAATCCATCAAAGGATGCTGACATAGATAAAATAAAAACTATTTCATAGAAATATCTCTTTTTTGAAATCATTTAAAAGTCACATAATTATAAAAGAAAACATTTAATTTGAAAATATTCTTATATAATTTAAAGGGAAGCTTCAATGATTTTATAATGGTAGAAAATAGCTGCACCTACCGTATAAGTTAAAAAAAAGACATTCTTACCAAAATTTCATCGAAAAGGATAAAAAGGACATTGTTTAGAAAATGACCAATGATTCCTTCATAAAAATATTATAAAAGTAAAACAGGGGTATAAATGACATTATCCATAGTCTATAAAATAGTAAGAATGTTTTGAAATACATTTTTATGAAACATGGATGTGGATGATAAAGAGGTCCAATAGATAATTACGCATAAAAAATCTCGGATAATGAAGACATTGTTAAATAAAACCATACCTTGTAATTTTCCTTCATCGAGGGTAGGTTAACCTCCTGTATAATAGAGAAATAATTTTTATTAAATTATACAAGAATTATATACATTAATATGACATCATATTTGATATTTTAATATTTATTTTTTAATAATATAGTTGTATTATTTTCATTGTGGGTGTTAACTGATCCATTTTCCATTATATACTTTGTTACATAAGTAATGTTAGTTATGGATAGGATGTATAATATTCATATTCAGAATGAAATTAAGTCTTTAAACATTATTTTTAATCATCTAATGAAAATTAGTGTTGAATTGATACAACATGGAATGAATATCATCGCGTTCGTGGAGATAGTAATCCGCACGTGCGCACAAACAACAATATCATTCTTTTGATTTTAAAATAATAAATAATTGGATGGTATATCATATATACAGAATCATTATCATGTTATATTTATTATTTACATCAATTACAATATTATACCCATCCAATATAATACTGTATTTAATAACAATTACACCATGATGTGGAGACGGTAAGTCGTATGTACGCACGTGTGGTGACATGTTATTCAAAGGATGGAAAGAATAATTAATATGGTCATACCATATTTATAATAAATTCACAATATATATAATATACTGAAGTTGTTATTTTATAATGTAAACAACAAAGAAAGAGGACGTGGAAGAAGAAAGGAACTTGAAAGAGGTGATGAAATATTTATCTCTTCTTCGGGTTCTTCCTTTTGATTTTTTCAAAAGGGCTCTTTAGTTTGGAATTATGACCAAATTAAGGCCTCTAAGATGAATAGAAACAGTTTAGAGGGTATTTGGGTAGGTTTTGGTCGAGCCAAATAGCTTTGATGGTGTGAATTGGATAGAAAGGGGAGTGCCCTTTAATAAGAGGAGTCAGGGGAACCTTAGGAAAAGCTAGAAATATTATTTTATAATAAAATAATTTTCAGTTTCTAATGGCTCCAAAGTGGATTATATAAAGTCTAAGGTAGATATGGGTCTAAAACCACTCAACCAATAGGTTCTAGACATGTTTGTTTCACTATATTAACCTTATCTTTTAGATTTAACTCTTAGTTCAATAGTTTGACATTTACCGTGTCTCTTTGTATTTTTATATTATATAGTTAATAAAATTACTATATAATTCTAAGCTAACCCCACGTAATTCAATAATTATACACCTATCATTATTTAAGTCTTTTTTCCTAAACATATATTTTTAAGAATAGAATATCAGTTAATAATATAATATTTGTTTTAAAAACACTTGTTTGTCAATTTGGACACTATTTGGTATTTTGTTTTTGCTAAATTTATAACAGCATTATTTCTTCAGGAATAATTTATCTAACCAACCCTAATATATCATATTAAACTATAAAATTAGTTTAATTCATAAAAAGTATTAAATCACAATTATTTTTATATTTATAATATCAATTATTTTAATCATTAATTAATACGGTAATTACTGCATCATCATTGTGTCATAAATCAATTTAATTATTTAATGTATAAAAATTATAAATAAAATACAATTATGTAGGAAATATTTTCAACTTTCTAATTAATACTTATAGTCGAATTTATCTTCTGTATAACCTTATATTAAAAATGTTTTAGTTATTCATCTTTGAATTTAACACTTTTAACTCTTCTTTGAATTAAATAATAATAAATGTCATAATCTAATCCTAATGGACCAAAGAGGTTCATATTTTATTCATAAGCTTGTTTTTTGTCGAATTATACTTATCCAATAGAATTAGGATATGTGTTAGGAAATAATAATAATATCATTTTTACCCTTAATTACTCTATTTACTTTTAACCGTGGCAAATAAAAATAAAAAGTTACTATGCACCAAAAATTATTTTTTTCTTATTAAACCAAATATTACTACTCTATCTTAACCGTGTCTCTCGGATTTTAGAAATTCAACTTAGAAAAGTGGAAAATTTTTGTTTTATGTTAATTTTCAAACGCTCCTAGTAGGTGGGTAAAAGACGGTAAAAAGTTCAATAAAATTTTTATATATCGAAACATATTATAAAATGGCTCAAATGAATTACATTAAACATATATAATTATTATGTATCTATTTTTACCTAAAATAAATTTAAATAAAATAATTAAATATTTATTTAAAAAGTAGGTTTTAACCAATAACATCGTGTTTTCACTATTCATCAAAAATTGAATGTTTTTAGAAAAATACCAAACATTCACCCTAAGCTAATTCTGATATTATGAATTCGAAAATTAAGTCTATTTTACCAAATTAAAAACATAGAAGTTTTATTTATTAATTTAAAATTAATTCTCATTGTCAAAACCAAAAAGCGTGTTTTTAAGAAAAAATAACTAACAAAAGATTGATACTTATTTATGTTCAATTTCAAACTGAAATTACTTAAAATGACCATCATTGGATTAAATGGTAAAAGTATAATCTAATTATAATTCCCAATCATTAAAATGTATAATACAACACTATAAATTATTTTGATTAAAAAAAAAATTCAGTTAAAATATAGTATTTTCACTATTCAACCAAGAATGAAAGTTATCATAAAAACACAAAAAAAATATTGAAACTAAATTCTTATGTCCCGATTCTAAAAAATAAGTTTATTTTGTCAACTTTAATATATATAAGGTTCAAATATTGGATTTAAAAATGGTTCACCATTAAAATGTGGTAAAATGGAATTTTTTGAAAAATACTTCTTATATTTGAAAAAATGAATTTGTTCTTACATTATGTCTAAGAAACTAATAATATGGATTCTAAAATTATAAGGATTATATAAAGTTTAAAATTTAGATTATACTATTCAAAACTTCTTTTGAACGGCTAGTTTGGTAAGTCGTGGTGCGCTTGAACTCAATGTTGCGTGTAGTGCTAGTTATTGATTTACCTTGAAATAATAACATACTATGAAATATTGGGATGATACATTCTTCCATCCTTCAATAAATTGTGTCCACACAATTTGAAATTGTTCTTCAAAAATAATTGGTTGAAAATTTAAAATACCTTTGTGGGAAAACCCACATAATAAATTGGGTTAGTAAATATTTTTTAATAAGAGGAAAACGGGGATTCATAAATTCACCACCAAATTATGATCTCGATTAAGAGAACATTGGTGGAAATTAGATACACATAATCGGAGTAAAAACATAAATATTTATAGGGTGTGATTGAGGTCATCAGTCACAATCAATTGAAGAATAGAGGGCATCAAAGCCATCAATATATGATGATTTAAAATATCATCGGTTCCAAAAAACCTAAGGTATTAGGACAACACATTTTTAGTTTAAATATCCCTTACCTAAAGTTTAAGAATTAGTTTTTTTCATAGAATAAGAGAAGAAAAACATATATATATACTTGACAAGTAGAGTTTCACCCTTTAACTAATTTCTACCACAAAATCATCTTTCACTCTAAAAGTTAATAAAACATAAAAAATGTATTTATCTGATTTGTATAGGGTTCCAAAAAATGAATTTATAATTCATCTACCAAACCTTTTAAAAAAACTACATTATTCAATCTAGGACATAACATGGGGCCAGTGGCAGGTGATACACCCTTGTCGCCCTTCAGTTGAGGGTTCAAGTCTCGTGACCTTTTCAGTCGCGACGAGTTGCCGCCTGACCTCTGGGATGTCCTTTTTATAGAAATCCAAAAATAATCCAAAACTATGATTATCCAAAATATTTATGTCCAAAATCATAGTACAAAATTTATAAGGATGGTAAACATAATGAAGATCCTCTTTTCCATGTAAGAACATGTGAACACCCTCATCATGTATTCTTTTAAAACAATGCAACATCCTGAATTACCATAAAACCATATTGATTACATTCATTCTACCTTATTCCTCATATAGTACTGGATATACTCCTTCTATCCAAAAATGTTGTAAAGTCCAATAATGATGAAATATACAAATCAATAATCAGTTTCAAGGTATTCAAGAATATCTAATATAATTTATCCGAATCAATCTTGTATTATTCCAAAATCACTACCTCAGTATCAGAACCATATTATGGTTTATCTTTCTCTCAACCATATATTTTCCAAAAATTTAACCTTCTATTGAGTCAACTTTCATGGTTCCACACAATCTTAAGTCTTTAATGAAATAGTACTGTAGAAAAATCCTTATATACTCTATAATTATTATAACATGTACATCATTAATACAATAATCAAATGACACAATACTTTAATAACAATATAAGAACTCTTAATCATTCCTCTTCATCTTCAGTAGTATCATAACATGATTATTATCCAATAGCAGTATTTGTGGTATACTCTGATGATTTGGACATTGATTTGCGCAGTGTCTCAAGTCCTTGAAGATGAAGCATTGTACATTTGAATCTTTTATCTTACCCTTAAAATCATGTACTTGGTGTCCTTTTTCTCCACACATATAACAAACTCCCATTCTTTTCCTGAATTTACCAAGGTGATTCTTTCCACAGTTATCAGATATGGGAAAATTCTTTTTTCCCTCTTCCCTTTATCCATCATTCTCTATTCCATCCTTTTCTTATCTTTCTTCCCTTCAAATCCATAGGACTCATGGAATTCTTTACTTATCTCTTCAACACATGATAATATTTATTCATATGTTGAGAATACATGGGAGACTATTTCCCCTCTAAATGTTGGCTTAATATAGTGAAAGATATTATCCTTCTAACTTTGTGGATCATATGTATTGCTATAGTTCACATTCCTTATATTGGGTGCCATTTTTATACAATGGCATAAACTAGGTTAGTTTATGAATTGAAATGAATAATTCCAAACTTGTAAAATACATAGCATAAATTGAACAGTTTTTTGATATAATCCATAAGCATATAAATATTTGCATTGAGGAGGTATATACTCATAAACCCTTTATAGTGGTTTGTAAAGAAAATGATAATTATCCTAAGCATATCCACCAGGGGTGTCGTAACCAAGACTACAGCAGAGCCCATTGTCGTGCACCATATCCCGTTTGAATCTAGATCAAAGCAGTGTTTTATGGTTTTAACCCTAGGTACATCTATTCCAGAGCCGGCTCTACCTACTCATATCCAGACAGTGATTTATTTGTTTGGAGAACTCAAAAAATCCCTAAAAACCAAAATTCTAGGAAGTTCTTCTTTAAAAAGACTCAAAGTATATATTAAGGCTATGTGGTCTAATTATAGTTTTATCTAAATATAGTTTCCAAGGATTGTAATAAACTTCCTTTGATACCATATGTAACGCCCCGACCCCAGTTATCGAGAGTCGGTGCGTTATTACATATCATTGGCATGATCACAAAAGATCAAGTATCGAAATACCAATTAGTTCAGTAGCCTTGTAAACACTACATATATTCATAAGTCTTACATTACATGATAAAGTGAAAAACTACAACAACATAGCATCTATAGTCCACACTCATATCCCCTCATACTATCCCTACAGGTCAATCATAAAATACTTCTTTACATCCTGGGAAAAATAAAACATAGAAAGGGGTGACCTCAAATGCTCAGTAAGGATAACAATATAGCGAAAACTTACATAAATAAGCAAAAACTTTTAAGGAAATTTATAACTAAATAAAAATCCTTTTCAACTTGAAATTTAGTATAATATGGAAATAATAAAATGAAATATTTCCATTTACTTATTTACATTGATATTCTACTAGTCGAATAATCACATTTAATATCAATAACAACTTTCTTAATGATGGAATGAAAAATGCCAGATTTTCATAACCACATAGTCAAGGCCTTGTTCCATGACTACAAATGAGATTTTTTCAAGGCCTTGTGTCAAGACACTAGTTTGTCTCATGAGACCTACCAATTCATTGAGGAGCTATAGTGGGCTCGAGCTGTCACTTACTAAGTCCAATGCATTCCTCATATGAATAGGTTTAAACATAACATAAACATTTGTATTAAAACTAGCATATGAAACATCAATACATTCTCCACAAACTATTAATGGTATAAAAATAATACATCCACAGACAACCATATCAAAAACCCATCAATACAATATGGAAGTTTTGTATCATAATAAATCAACTTAAAATAAGCGGTAAATCCATCGAATGATGTTGACATAGATGAAATCAAAACTATTTGAGAGAAATTTTCCTTTATTGAAATCATTTAAAAGTCACATAATTATAAAAGAGAACATTTACTTTGAAAATATTCTTATATTATTTTAAGGGAAGCTTCTATGACTTTATAATGGTGAAAAATATGCGCACCCGCTGTTTATGTTAAAAAAATAAATTCTTACATTAATTTTTTCGAAAAGGTTAAAAAGGACCTTGTTTGGAAAACGACAGAAAAATTCCTTTATAAAAAACTTATAAAAGTAAAAAAAGGATATAAATGAAATTAACCAAAAATCTATAAAATATTAAGAATGTTTTGAAATACATTTTTAAGAAACATGTATGTGGATGATTAAGAGGTCCCAATATATAATTACGTATAAACAATCTCGGATAATAAAGAGAATGTGAAATAAAACCTTACCTTTACTTTTCCTTAGTAACTGTTAGGTTAACCTTCTGTATAATGTTGAATTAATTGTTATTAAATTATACAAGAATCATATACATTAATATGACATCATATATGATCTTTTAATATTTTCTTTGTTAGTAATATTTTAGTATTATCGTCGTTTCGGGTGTTAACTGATTCGTTTTTCATTATATGATTTGTTATATAAGTAATATTTATTATGGATAGGATATATCTTATTCATAATCATAATGATATTAATTCTTTAAACATTTTTTAATCATCTAATTAATGTTAGTCTTGAATGGATAGGATGGGGAATGAATCTCAACACGTTCGTGGAGACAGTAATCCGTACGTATGCACGAGTGACAATATCATTTTTTTGATTTTAAAATAATATATAATTGGATGGTATATCATATATACAGAATCATTATGATGTTATATTCATTATTTAAATCAATTACACATCATTATTATACCCATCCAATATAATAATGTATTGAATAACAATTACACCACGATATGGAGACGGTAAGCTGTATGTACGTACGTATGGAGACATGTTATTCAAAAGATGGATAGAATATCGAATATAGTTGTACCATTTTTATAATAACATTATAGTATATATAAGATACAGGAGTTTTTATTTTATATTGGAAACAACAATGAAAGAGTAATTGGAATAAAGAACTTGAAAGAGGTGATGAAATATTTACCTCTTCTTCGGGTTCTTTCTTTTTGATTTGATCAAAATGGATCCATAGGTAGACTTTATGACAAACATAAGGCCTCTAGGATGAAGGGAGGAAATATTATAGGGTATTTGGGCAGGGTTTGGATGAGCCAAATGGCTTTGAAGGTGTGAATTAGAGAGAAAGGGGAGTCCCCTTTTATAAGACGAGTGGGGGGAACCTTAGGAAAAGCTAGAAATATATTTTTATAATAAAATCATGTTCAGTTGATAATGGCTCCAAAGTAGATTTTTTAAATAATAATGTAGGTATGGGTCTATAACCACTCAACCAATAAGTTTTAGACAGGTTTGGGTCAATATATGAACCTTATCTTTTAGATTTAACTCTTAGTTAAGAAGTATGACATTTACCACGTCTCTTTATATTTTTATATTATATGGTCAATAAAATTACTATATACTTCCAAGAGGAACCCAAGTGGTTAATAAATGATGCACCTATCATTATATATCTCTTTTGGACGAACCATATATTTTTAGGAATATAATATCAATTAATAATATAATATTTCTTTTAAAAACTCTTTTATGTCAATTTTGACACTATTTGGTATTTAAGTCTTTTCTAAATTCATAACTGCATTTTTACTTCAAATAAAATTCATCTAACCAACCCTAATAGGTCAAATTAAACATTAAAAATAGTGTAATTCATAAAAAGTCTCAAATTACAATTATTTGGATATTTATAATATCAATTATATTAATATTTGTTAATACGGTAATTAATGCATCATCATTGTGTCATAAATAAATTTACATATATAATGTCAAAAAATTATAAATAAAATTACATTATGTAATAAATATTTTTATATTTCTAATGAATATTTATAGTTAAATTTATCTTATGTATAACCATATATTAAAAATGTTTTAGTTATTAAACATTGAATTTAACACTTTTAACTCTTCTTTGAATTAAATAATAATAAAATTCCTAATCTAATACAGGTGGACCAAAAAGGTCCATATATTATTCCTAAGGATGTTTTTGGTCGATTTATACTTATAAAAATTAATTAGGACATGTGTTAGGGTAATAATAATATAATTTTTACCCTTAATTACCCTATTTACGTTTAACCATGGTAAAAAAAGATGAAACTTACCATTCACCAAAAATTATTTTTATCTTATTGAGCCACATTTTAATCCTTTATATTAACCGTGTCTCTCGGATTTTAAAAATTAAACTCACAAAAGTGGCAAAATTAAGTCTTATTAAAATTTTCAAATGCTCCTAGGAGGTGGCAAAAAGACGGTAAAAAGTCCAATAAAAATTTTATATATCAAAACTTATTATAAAATGGCTCCAACGAATTACATTGAACATATATAGGTATTATATATCTATTTTTACCTAAAATAAATTTAAATAAAATAAAAAATTATTTAAATAAAAATCCGGTTTTAACCAATAACAAAGTGTTTTTCACTATTCATCAAATAATTGAATGTTTTTAGGAAAATACAAATATTTCACCCTAAGATAATTTTGATATTCTGAATTAAAAAATTAGGTCTATTTTACCACATTAAATACATATAAGTTTCATTTGTTAATTAAAAATTAATTCCCGTTGTCAAAACCCAAAAGCATGTTTTTAAGAAATAATAACTAACAAAAGATTGATACTTGTTTATGTTCAATTTCAAAGTGAAATTACTTGAAATGACCAATATTTTATTAAATAGTAAAAATATAATATAATTATATTTCCAAACCATTAAAATTTAAAATTCAACACTATAAATTATTTTGACTAAAAAGGATGTTTTCTGTTAAAATTGAGTATTTTTCACTATTCACCAAAATATGAAAGTTATCAGAAAAAGACAAAAAATTTATTGAAACTAAATTCCATGTCCTGATTATAAAGAAGAAGTTTATTTTGTCATATCTAATACATAGAAGTTTCAAATATTGGATTTAAAAACTGTTCACCATTAAAAGGATGTAAAATCGCATTTTTGAAAAAAAAATACTTCTTTTATATGAAAAAAAGGAATTTGTTCTTATATTATGTCTAAGTAACTCATAATATGAATTCTAAAATTATAAGGATTATATAATGTTCAAAATTTAGTTAATATTATTCATAACTGATTTTGAACGGCTTGTTTGGTAAGTCGTGGTGCACTTGAACTCAATGTTGTGTATAGTTCAAGTTATTGAATTATTTTGAAGGAATAACATACTATGAAATCTTGGGGTGTTACATGATCAGTAATTAAAAAAGTATATATATATATATATAATTAAGTCTTATAATTACATTTTTTCCAAATCTCATCACCCTCCTTTAGGGTGATATTCATAGGAATGACTTGTCCCCAACTTTGAAATCTAGATTTTCTTGATGATTGACCACATAACATTTTTTCCACTATAAAATTCTCTTATGAGTTGTGGAATGGTTCTTAAAATATATGTGATTTATTCACCTAGAAATAATTCCAATAGATTCATTTCTCTAAGGTCATTCTATCATGTTGGTTTTTTACATAAAAAATATTGATGACTTCAAAAGGAACCATCTAAATTGGGGAGTGAGACCTATTTTTGTAGGAAAGTTCACAAAAGAAGGTGTTGACTCAACAACCATTGAAATCTTCAAATAAATCTCTCAACAAGTATTCTTATGTTATAACATTCATATTAGTCTAAATATCTCTATTAGTATGATAAGAACTAATGATACATTAATATGCATCTAGATCCTACAGAATAATTCTTCAAAATTTATAGTTAAATCTTGGTCCCAATCCAATAAAATTTAATGTGGTAAACCATGAAATATAACCACTTAATTAATGTATAACAGTTTCATTTGATCACTAGATAAATATTATCTAATGTGAATAATATTGAAAACTTTATAAGGTGATTGAGTAAAACCAATTTGTCATTATTCCCTATATATATTATGGAGTGTTTGATGAAAAAACCATGGTGATGTTTTCCCATTTCAATTGTCATAGGGGTATATTTTTAAAATCCCCTTAGAATAATGTATCTCAACCTTCACTTTATAAAATGCCATGTGCTATGTAATGTACTCTTCAATATATCTCTTCACTCTATCCCAAACAAAATACTCTTTCAAATATCTACATGTATTTATACTTCTAGGATGAATAGAGAATAAATAAATATGAGCATCATACAATAGTTCCACTATCAAATTTGGTACTAAAGGATAACATACACGATTCCCATAACTTATTGTTAAAGGAAAATAATAGGTTACAATAGTATAATTTTTCATCTTCTTTTGAAGCTATGTATCTTCTATTTGTTCCACTTTAATCATCGCTTTGATATTTAGTTAAAATCTTATTTAAGAAAGATATTATTTCCTCTCTATATATTATTTCTAGATCCATCCTTTCAATATATAAATATATCAAATCTTGTTTTATTGGAATAACAGACAATATATCATTATCCTTTTGATTCATAGCATCAAACAAATTCTTTTCTTTTATAGCGTGGTAGTGTATTGAGATGTCATAATCATTAATAATCTCAAACCATATTCTTTGATGCATGTTAATATTTTACTGAGTTAAAGAAAATCTTATTATTTTTTTATTATTATATATTTCACATGTTTCTCCAAATATATAATTACACAATATATAAAATGAAAAAATTATCAAAGATAAATCCAAACATTGAGTGGGGTGATTTTTCCCATAGAGCATCAATGGACATGAGGCATAAGCTATAACCATGTTTTTTCCACGAGGAAGAATCCTATTCCATTCTTACATTAATCATTATAGATTAAAAAACTTTTCCATTGATGGATAGCGTAATAAAATTTTTGCTCATTTTCATTCTCATTAGTAACATAAAACATTTCTCATATTCATCAGTCCAAAGGAAAGAAACTCCCATATAATTCAAATGTTGAGTGGATTTTATAGAAATGAATTTTTTTCCAAAATGACCCAATGATATATTTCCAAACAAAAAAAAAATAGTTTATCTCAATCATGGTCGTTTTTCTATACAAATGATCAATTACATATATCATTGAATGGTCTACTAATATACTCTAACATGATAATATATGACCTGATATTGAAACATTCCAAGTTTAAATCTCGACTTGGTAAATCTTTCATTAATAATATCCTTCCTCCGGGTCTTCATCAAAATAATAAATTTATCTTCATTATCTCCCTTTATCTATGAATATATAAGAATATCAATTATAATGGAATCATCAATTTGATAAAGGTATTCTCTAAAATCTATATCAATTAAAACAATAAATAGAGTGGTGGAATTAGTAATACTAAATAGAATCACCATTAATTCATAATGTTTATACATTGAAATATATATTTTTGGGTATTTTCTCTTTCATAACCATAAAATGACGATATCTAGAATTATTTTCAACTTAGGAAAAATATTTACCTCTATAAACATGATCAAACAAGTCATTAATACCTGATAGAGAATACTTGTTCTTGATTATGATCTTTTAATGTTAAAAATAATAAATGTTGAGTCCCAGTGATCAATATTTCTTCTTAAATAATAGATTTTATAGACCCTAATGTGACATAATTGTATAAATAAATCTCGTGTAAAGTTTCTCAAAGAGTTTATTCATCAATTTTTGTAACTCAATTAAGGCCATTTTATATTTGAGTCTTGAAAATAAGTGAACATAATGAATTATTTTTATTAACAAAGTAATCTTCATTATTTAGTAAAAGACCATACAATTAAAATAGAAAACACCAATAAACACCAAAAATTGTTATATATTTGATTTTTATTTCTTCCCAAAAAACTGAGAATAACTCCCCTTTTTAGTAAGAATCATGACTTATAAAATGAATTTAATTTACATAATAATTTATGTTTTTTAATCACACTAATATATGATCATAGGTTGTTTTAGAATATGAATCCTTACTTCCCTTCCTTATAAATTGACATGTTATTATTTTTAATAAATCCAACACATGTCAAAAATAATAGAAAATTCAAATAGAGGAATAATGATGTGATTTTTAATAAAAGAAATCCCATGAACCTGAACCAGAGAAGAATCATAAATATAAAATTTGATTATTATACAATTATGTAACAACCTTTATTTTTAAAGAATGTAGAAGTCATTATTTTTCCATTTCCTTCAGAAAAACCATAAAATTTATTCTTTATAAATACATAAATGTCTCTGGTGTGTCTGGGGATCATTCAAAGCCCTGAGCTCTGAAATAGAAATAAGGTACGAGGTCGCACACTTTTTCTACAATTGTGTGACCTAGGGTGCATGGCCTTATGGCTAGTTTCATGTTTGAGACATAAATAGATTTCCTAGTTTTCTTATAGTTAGTCAACCTGTTAACCTAAATATGTCATTTTCACCTTACAAGTAGTGAACTAAGGATTTTTTTTGCATGGTTTGTCAAAATTTTGTAGACAAACAATTCCCCTCTTAATTTTGAGGTGAAATTTATTTTTTTAAACTTAAATTAACATTATAACACTTTCATTATTTCCAATTATTCCTAAAAAAGAATAGAACCCCTCACCTTCACCTTTCAGCTCCATAATACTATTAAATTAGTAATTGATGAAAATATTCAATTATGGGTCTTTTTATGGATCTATAAAAAGCATAAAATATGTCCTAGTAAGCTCCCATAGCCTCTTACTCTTATTTGATTTCATTTTATAATCCATCATGCTATTTAAGAGTAGTCTCGTATTACATAATTTTTTTGGGAATTTGATCATTTGTCATAAATCATCCATTATACTATAAATCATAGGTTGACATTGAATGATGATTCATCTATGGACTTGAGGTTGGTGGTCACATCGTTTTCACTTTGACTTTTGTTAACTTGTAGCTATACCATTGTTCCAAACACAATATTTTTCTTATGATACAATTAATATTGGTTTATTCTTCCCTAATTGATCTATTCACCATAATAAATACATAGTTAGTATTATTTAGTTACTTATATGATTGTTTCACATGTTATAGACATCCCTTTTATTTGCAGAGTAGAAATTCTACATTTTGTAAAATGAGAATATGACCAATTTTCATTCTAAGAATTTTTCTTAGAATATAAATCAAATAGATAATTTAATACAAGTAATTTATTTAACAAATATTCCCTCTCATATATTAGGCCATCTAATACATGTATTTTCTCATGTAGGCAATTCAATTAATGAGGTTTTCACCCTTTTGAATGACATTAAACCCATGACTGGAATTTCCATCCATTTTTATTAAATGGAATGCATTGAATTTGGAGAATTGTACATGATATAATTTCTTAAATTTAATTAATTAAATGGTTTATATAGAATAGATTATTCATGATGGGTTCCTCACAAAGAATGAATCATTTAGTTTGAATTAGATGAATTATAGGGATGGTAAATCTGTGGATTTTGTTTTTTTTATTTTATGCTAATATTAAAACGTTTAATGATTTTTTGATCCATAAACATATATAAAAGAAAAATATGAGAAGTATTTTCCTCATGTGTAATGTTATAATTTTGAATATTCCTTATTTATATATCTATAGTCTTGGTGAACATGTTATAGGGACAGTTATTCTTTATGCCAATTATAATTATGAATATTTTTCAAAAATGGATGTGTTTGGTGTTAAGGGATGTTGATAATTGAGGGAAATCTCACTCCCATATATCAGGTGTTGAGTATGAAATCCAACACAAGTTATATTATATGGGAATTGGGATTTATGTGCTATGTTCCATGTTTAAATTTATGAAATGACGGATTACTCACAATCCCATGTTTTGTGGAAGACCTCTCACACACTCCATGGGATGTATGGAATGTACCCTATTTCTTGATCTTATAGTCTTGTTATTCAGGTCATATATGTCGGAGTTATACCTCTATCCACCCACCACTATTACTCAAGGTATAGTAACACTTACATTTTTACATACATGGTTTATTTAGGTGGGTAAAATACATATACTGATCCTATATATGTATATTATTACTATATATATGGTACATGATCTGATTTACATTCGATCAATTAGCTAAACTAGATTGACCCGCCATGTGTCCTATATGAATGAATGCATGTTGTTTATTTATTTTAACTTCATTTTACTAATATACTTAATCCCTCACATAGTTTAGATACAAGCATAGATTGAATTCCATGTAAAAACCATTAGTGTTGGCCTATTGATATGTTTATATCACACCATACTCTATATTCCTTTTGTACATGAGGGGACCATATTAATATTGGTATGGATAAGGGTAATCACTATTTTATAAATTTATATACAATTTTCTTATAGATGGAGCTTAAGTGAAGAGGACTATGCATTAACATGAGATCCAAGTGGAGCAGTTTTTATTCTCGTTTTAGTTTGTATAGAAATCTTGAATCTAACTAACCCTTGATCCCCTATATTTTAGCATGACATACATCCATTTACCAAACAATACCTAGTGTCTTTTGATTTTTCCCTATGTATTTACACTTCCACGGTTGTCTATAATATTTTAAATTTTTATTCTTCTTCATTACTATTGTTAAATCTATTTATATTATTATTCTAAAATTTAGTGTTATATATTGTTTCTATTGTTCCACACTAACATGAATGTATATTATCAATACTATACCACATTTACATCCTTAATTCTAGTGGGGAACTTCATGCATATAGTGATATCTGCATGATTCTATGTGACCTAGCGGCTCAAGGCATGGGTTAAGTGGGTCCCAGGTGAGGATATTATAATGTTCAATCAAAGAAGGTTTCCTTGTTTCTTTACTATTTGAAGATGACAGATTTTAGATTGGGAATTCATGGAACTTGTTCATAATCCATTCTTGGTCATCAAAAACCCATGTTCTATAAAAATACTATGTTTTTAGAATTATAAATAATGTTATGATATTTTTTAATTACAATTGATGTCATTTCACAATTGGGTGGTGCACATGTTGTGTAGATTTTACAATTATTGTTCTGATTTAGGATTTTTTTCATCCTTCTTCTAATGTTATGAGGGAAATGATTATTATTACATTCATCATTATTAGGATCACTATGACTAATATTTTATCCATTTTCCATGTCACTACAATTTTTTGCATGCATTTCTCTTTTATATATTGATGGTTCCTTGAAAATGTATTTATTTATATTAAAACTTCATACAAGTATTTGAAAAATTATTTATTGGTTAGTTTCCACCCTTATGCTTATAGTGTTTTACTGAATAGGTTAAAATATACACCTTAAGCATTCATTTTGGCATATTGAGCCATAGAACATTCATCATATAGACTAGAACGTGTTATGGTGTGTGTTGAATGAAATTATTATTTTGGTTAATAATTAATATGGTCCCTTATAGATCTAAATAGGAATACCATCTAATTTAACCATGCTTATTTATTTAAAAAAATTTACCAAAAATATTCAAAATAATAATGAAATTGATGTGAAATTAGGGATCCTTTACATGAGAAATAATGACATAGAGCTGAACCCAACCTCAATTGGGGGTAGTGGGGATTATGGTAAATTATTATGGACTATTATGGTATCTTATAAACATAGAAAAAGATTTTTATGTATTGAAAGATGTCTGGTTAATTCTTTAAGATGTAAGTACACTTCCCATTATTTCTTAAATAAAATATTTTCAGTTGCATAAATCTTTCTGAGGTGTCTGTGTGGAATTGTAGTATCATTATTACATGATTTCCTCTTACCATACACCCTATAGATGATAATGAACAGGCTTCTAAGGATTATGGCTAAGAGATACCAGTTATTCCTTCTATAGAGAAATTTTATATGATCTTTAAGTTCCAAATATTGGCCATAATGCCTTGTTTTGAGAGGGATTGTACGTATGGTTCGGAATATGCAAGGTGACAGTCATCCAGATCCGAGTATGGATAAGATGACTTGGGAATTTGGGAAATATAATCCACCCATTTTTTGGGGGATGGAGGAACTCATGCTATATAGTTTTGGCGTGGAGAAATATTATATATATTTGAGAATCTTGAGACACATCTAGAGTATATGGTCAATGTTGAATCCTAAATTTTTTAATATTATTCTAAGTAGTGGTTGTATATTATCACTAAAGATGATTTGGAATAAATATATGGTCAGGATAGATTTCCAGACAATCTTATATGATTAATTTGTTCCTTAGACTCTAAGGCCTAAAAAATTTAATGAATTCATAAACCTTCATTTGGGGAGCATGTTTATCATAGATTATTTTGTTTGTTTCATTAATATGAAATAGTGAACTCTTAATCTAGAAGGTGATGATCTTATGAACACTGATTTATTCAATTATGGGTTTCCTTAGGCCATCTGATCACAAATCAATGTGTTCAGGTTGGTGACTATATCGTAAATAGTCAACCAAGAACTTATTAAATTGAGGCATCTGAATGAAGAAGATAGTGTGAGTCAATTAAAAATGATAACAAAAACTTTCTATTGTTCTTCCATTGGGTGAAATAATGAATCAAGGTTTACCATAAGGGTAGATGCAGTCAGGCTCCTCGTGTTGACCACTTATTATGTTGTCACTTGTGCAAGAATATAGGACACTAGAAGATTCTATGATTGCGAGATCCAATGGAGTGATAAGTATTTGGTAGGATGAGCTATATCTATATTTTTTGAAGTACTTTTATGATTGTTCCTTGTATGTGGGAATATATTCCTACTCCACAATCAAGATCAGGGCTTTAACATCATGATTTGAAAAATATAGAATACCATTATCCAATTAGGTTGAGGTGGTAGTCGGGGAAGAGGCAGTTAAACTAATGATTCTAGCTGCCAGTAAAGTGGGATTTCTATGGGTATTCTAGTAGAGAATCACGGTTGGGTTGCCTACTAGTTACATGTTGTTCATCCTATTTCTAATGGGAAAATCATTAGACCTTTTATGGTACAAGATAATATTCTAGAATCCTCCACTTTAGTGACCACTTCATTTGAAAAAAGAACATCTCACACTTTTATATCAAAGGAAATCACCGAGATTCTGGTTCATGAGATGGAGAACTACAGTAGAATTATGATTATAGACACCCCATTGGGTATCCATTCTAAGGGATATTGAATGATTAGTTCCGATCAAGCCCATATTCATTGCTATCATTGTAGGGATATTTTGAAATCCCCAAAGGGAATTAACAACATCTATAAGGGAGAATGGGATGTGCAATATTCATGATCATGACCCAAGTAGAAGAGGCTTGTTACTATAACTGCTAAGATCTCCAATATTTTTCTCAATGACTAGAGGTTAAGAATTTCAGTTTTTCTTCTTTTAGTGAATCATTTTGTGTATTTATTTCTCAAATAATGCTCTGACCTACCACTAGTCTGAGTGGTAGAGTTTACTATTGAATTAGTATCCAGTGCAGTACACAAGACCATTATTCCTTATATGACAGCACCTAAGGAAATCATGGAACTTAAGAAGTAGTTGGAGGATTAGGAGGCTATAAGATTTATATGCTACAACACTTCTCCTTAGGGATCATTGGTCATTTTCTCCAATTAATAGGATAATAACCTTATGCGATTTGTGGATTACCATCGTTTGGACCAGATCCTAATAAAAATCATTTTCCACTGCATAGAATAGATACCATATTTGATTATCTCTAAGCAGGGTGATTTTTTTCAAATATATAAATGAGGTTGTTCTATAATCAGGTTACTATCAAGACATCATACATACCCCTCATAGCATTCAAGAGTATGTAAGGTCTCTATGAATAGTTGGTTTTTGTATTTGGACTCACTAACACACCATTTGTCTTTATGGATCTTATGAATCAGGTTTTCCACCAATATTTGGATTCATTTGACGTAGTATTTTTTATGATATTTTATTGTATTCATGATCCAGACAAAAACTACGCAAAAAATCTTGAGACCCTAATGAATACACTAAAAGAGAATATGTAGTATGATAATCTCAGTTAATCAATCCTTTAGAATGTCAAACTCCACTACCTAGGAACATTATCTCAATGATAAGAGTTTTTGTTGACCTAGAAAATGTTAGAGCTATAGTTAATAGGGATTATTCCAGGAAAATATTGTGTATTAGGATTTAATTGTTGTTAGATGGTTATTTCATAGGATTCATTCAAAATTTCTCACACATTACAGTGCTAAATGCGGTCTAGACAAATAAGGGTGTGAAATTATCATGGTCAAAAGATTGGGAACCATCCTACAAGTATTTGATGGTTTTCCAGAATTTAGTGCTAATACAGATTCTAATGGATCTTAGAAAGATATATTCTATTTTCTATGGAAATTCAGGTATTAGGCTTCAATCAAATCTGATACAGGATATGTGAGTCATCACATAAAGGTCATGTTAGTTGAGGACTCATGAGAAGAATTAATCGACACATGACCTAGAGATAACTGCTATAGTTCAGGCCTTATTATGCTAGTGACAACATATATTGGGATATTTTGGAGGTTTTCAATGAACAAAAAATCATCAAGTATATCATTACATATATATATTTAGATGATGTTGAATTGGATTTAGATCATTCCTTCTAGGAGGATATGGTGCTAATTATTGGTCAGAGAATCAATAGTCCTTTAGGAATGTGAGTTCCTTTAGTGTTTGTGATATAGAATACATTCCAAGTATAATGTGAGACTTGGGAGAAGAAAGCTGATATATGAGCTTAGTGGCCATAACTCATTGTAAATGATACCTTTCTACACTCATAAAACCAACATGGGGATGTGTTTCTTTATGGATGGGAGGTTATAATGAACCATATCTTCCAAAAAGGTATATATCAATAGTATTTAATTTATTGTCTAAAATGGACATAATATTGATTCCTAATAAATCTGAGGAGTCCTCAACTGTGTTCATGTATCATTCAGATCCTGGATCTCTAAAATTGGAAGAAGGGACTAGGTCACACAACTTTCATACAACCATGTATCACTGGGCACACAACCATGCAATTAGTTGTGGGTTTGGGATATATCAATTATCCATAGTATTGGCATGGTCCGTTAACTTTTTCACCAAAACATGAAATGTTCCCCTCATTAGTAGTGAATTGATAATATTTAGTGAATGGATTGGAAAAACCATGCAGCCACTCCATGTTCTTATATTTTGTAGGGTGAAATTTAATTTTTAGTTATTTAATATTATTCCATTTTATTTCTTTATCCTTATTCCAGTAGTGGTCCAACACCCCTTTACTTCACAATTGAACTCCAAAATCCTCCCAAGTTAGTCATTGAAAAAACATTTTGATATAGAGATTTTTTTCTCGATCCATTAGGAGCATCAGATCTATCTCAGTAAGAAAACCTAGCCACATAACTAATATCTAAGTTCTTATTCCAACACATCACACTATTAATGTGGAGACCCATTTTCCATATTTTTACGGAATATTACCATTTCACTAATCTCTTATAAACTAATTTAAATGATAGGATAATATCTAGTGAGGATTCATTTATGGCCTTAATGTAGTTGGTCACATCCTTTTCCCTTGGATTTTTTGCATATTGTTGTTATGTAATTGTGCCACAAATCATCTTTCTCTAGTATCCCTTTTATATTGAGTTATTAATGTCTAATTAATAATTTCACTATAATATATATCTATTGAGTACTATTTTGTAATTTAGAGGATGGTTTCACGGGTTATAGACATTCCTTGTCTGTTCCAAGTAGAAATCCCTATTTTTGTATTATGTGGACATGCCCAATTTTGTTTCTAAGAATTAAGATTAGATTTTAAATAAAATATATATTATAATATGAGTAATTTATTTTACCAAGGGTTATTATCATGTGTTGGACCAAACTGAAATTTTAATTGACCATGTGGGAAATTTCATTAACAATCATGTCATACATATGAATGAATTTTAACCCATGATTGGAATTGCCATCAAATTCTTTAATGGTATGAATAGAATATGGAAAATTATTCAATATGGAATGTCTTCCTTTTAACAAATAAAATGGTTTATAATGTTGGGATTATAAATGATGGTTGCATCACCTTAAATGAATCAATTGGGTTGAATGGTATGATTTCAGGGGATTTTAAGGGCATAAATTCTGTTTATGTAATATTAAATGCTTCTTAAGAGTTGTAATACTTCTGTGATGATTAAACTTGATTAAGGGGACATATGAGAAGTGTATTCATCATGTGTAATGTTATAAATATTAATATTAATTTTTTTATATGTAGAAGATTGGTGAACATGTCACATGGGAGGTTCAGCCTCATTCCAATTATAATTTTGAATACGCCTCTAAAAGTGATGTGTTTGATGGTATGGGGTGTTGATCACAGTGAAAAATCACACTCCCATACATCATGTTTAGATTATAAAATCTCTAAACAATTATTATATATGGGTTTTTTCATTTAAGAACCACATTCCATGATTAGAGTGATGACATGATGGCTCACTCACCAATCTGAGTGTCATGCATGGTGTCTCAAACCCTTATTAGGACATAGAGAATATTCCATATTCCATGAGATTATAGGCTCATTATACTGGCTAGTGATGCCTGAGTTACACCGCATCCCATCCAGCACTAGTACCCCATGCATATGGACACTTACATCAAGGTATACGTTGTTCATATAGGTGGATAAAATATATATAATGAACCTATATATGTATAATAATACTATATATATATGTTATGTGATCTGATATCCATTAATTCCATTTTCTGAAATATGCAGACCTAGTTGGTTTTCTATAGGAACATGAGAATTTTGGAAATTTATTTCTTATTTGTTTTACTATTGTACTTATTATTTCATAGAATTTCAATATGCGAACATCTTGGAATACAACTATGCAATGTTAATAGTGGCCTAATGATATTTTTATCTCACAACCTAATCAGGTTGCCTTTGGTACCCAAGAAGAATATCTTCATGCTTGTTTTGATACAGTAAAAAACCATTGTACATGAAGTGTTTGTTCTTTTTCTTATAAATGGAACATAAGAATAGGGTACTGGTCATTAGATCGAGTTTCTAATGAATCATTTTTTCTTATTTTTTTAGTTTGTATAACATGCTTGTATCTGTATGACCCATGGTTACCATTAAATTTTCAGAATTACATGTATCCATGTATCAGATACTTCATAGTGGATTTTGAATAATTTATATAGTTTTTATCTTAATTTACACATCTGAACTTGTCTAATATATTTATTCTTCCACTGAATTTTCAAACTATCAATTAATATTTTGCTTCCGCTGTTGAATTTTTTCTATCATATCTACTATGAAGCGCTGGCATGATGGTATAGTCTCCCAATTGTACCACGTTATCTACCTCACTGCTAGTTGGAATCCTCTAGCGTATGGGGAGGAACACTTAAGGCCTTCCAACCCTTCATCATGAGGCACATGTTAAGTGGATCTTAAGTCATGATGTTACACATTAAAGAGGTTTTAATTATAACATAACATCTTATTTTTGATATCATAATCTGATACGTTTTGAAAAGTATATAGATATAAATTATTGGTAGATAATTATTCAGAAAAATTAGTAGTTTTAGAGTGGATTGTAAGTATACCATTCACCATGTTGTTATCATACCATCATAAAAAATGGTGATCAATAGAAATGTTACTTGTCATGTTTGAATAATATTTTTTTGACATCAATTATCATTTGTATCAATCTAGTTTTGGCACTAGTTAGAATTATTCTAATAGTCTATGTATTAAAAAAACTAGAGTATCAGTGGTGTATTCTATGGTTATTTATCTAAATTTTCAACATTAGGTATCTTATTCCCATCACATTATATTTTAATTTCCTAATGAATTTACTTTCCACACATGAATCATAAACTAGTCCCCTAAAGAAATTATCAACCATGTTTATTTTATCATTTTTAGTATAAAGGAAAGGTCATCTTCTCCTCTCATTGTTTTTATTATTTCATATGAAATATATTTTTATTTATTCGTCAAAACCATGTTATTTATGGGTAATTATAAAATCCAAATCTAATATTATATCATATTAAATAATTTCAAAATATATTCTAAATTACCTTATAGAGAACAATATTCTTAAGCTTGGTTTAAACCAATAATGAATCGATCAACCATACCTTCAGGTTGGATGATAATTCCTAAAGTATACCTTGGTAGACTTGTAAATTTTTTTATCATAGGTGAATATTCAATAATTTTCATTCTAGTTTAGCTCTCGTAACACCTTATCGTTTTTTAATCATAATATGAAGATATTTTTAATTTTTTAAAAAGTTCATAAACACTTCACACTCTATAGAGTCAATTTCTTCAAGATTTTTTTTGTAATAGGGATAAGATTAAACAATTGAACATCTCATCCATCCAAATAATAAATAGTTAGAAAAAATTCATGTTTCAAACACTATATAAAGGAAGATATATTTTCAGTGGTACTGAATAATTTTGTAGTTACTTGTGGATCAATGGATCCATTAAAGAAGGTCGATGTTAACTAATAAAGGATTCTTAAAATCATTAATCCCTCAATTTAGTGTTAGTATTCATTGAATGATTCATATCACAAGAATGATCTATAAGAACATAAACTAGATTTTCTATCCATGCTCGAATAACATTTAATTTCTAGGGTAGGAAATCAATCTATTGATTGGAATATACAATAATAATATGATTTCTTGGGGTCCCAATCATTAACTATAACCAAATTCATATTGTGGGAAGTAATAATCATAGTGGCAGAAACATAATGACTAAAAAAATAATTTATAGGATGTTTAAATTGTGATAAATTCTTCAATGGAGATACTGGTTTATCATATGTCAATCATTATCATTTTAAAAACATTTATTTTTTATCATATTTTTAGAAATATCCCCAAGGCTTTTAATAAAGTTATCTCATATTTAATTCCAAATGTTACTTAAACCCATTATTTGATACCAACTATAGTGACATGTACATTTCATATATATAAATTCTATCTATACAAAAGAATATTATTTACCTAACATAAAGACCCACCCTAGAAGTGTGTATGTCTAATATTCATTTAAAATAGAAATCATAAAGAACTCATTCAAAATAGTTTTATATCATCTTTGACTTAGATCATTACGACTATCACAATTATTAGATATATCATACATAAAATATTTCTTCATACCATGGGAATGGAACATAAAAAATGGAGTACTCCAATGATGAGATAGGCTAAAAAGGGAAATAGCATGCCCATATAAGCATAGCAAAAAAAATGGAATGAGAAGTTGATATTAACATTCTAAACCATAAAACTCATATCATAGAACATATTAATTAGTCATAGTATAAATATTGGTAGTTTATAAAGAATGAATCCTAAAGCCATTAAATAACATAATCCCTGAGATCATAATATATTTATAAGACATAAAATCATGGCATAAATATAATCATAGAAAGTCATAAATTTTGTAGTTAAGGATATTTTACACAACTATCATAGACCAATGGGCTTAATCTTGAAACCATAATAGTACTCAAGGTTCACTCCCAATACTATAATAGTGGAATAATTTCTATATTGATCTAGGTTCACTATCCATTCTGATTCTATTTATGTAATTAGATATATATAATTACCCAATGATTTTGAGGGAGATAGAGGTCCCACCCATTAGATAATGGAAATCATTAATTTTTCTTCCATATGATCTTAACCTATTTATCACATCAGAACCCATGAAAATATATGGGTTTCATAAAAGATTCATTATATAATAAACCATGGAAAATGAATGGGTATCATAAAAATAATCCAATCACAAACAAAAAAAATATATCTAAAAAATTAAGATCAAATCCTTGGACCATATTCTCTATAAATCATAAGAATAATTCAAGAAAATTTCTACAAATGAATCGAAATTTCATTTAAACATTAACGAGGAAAATAACACTTTCATTTTGTAATCAATTATTTAAAATATAAGAATTTATTAAAAAATTAAAATATTTTCATTGAAAATTAACATGGGAAATAGTACACTATGATTTTTAATATTGAGTGGCCATGATGGATTGGAATTTTGTTCATTCTATATAAGTTAAAGAAACATTCCTTATATATTTTTGTTAGTATGGTCTCAAAGTACCTCATTTTGAAAATAAAAATAAGATTAATTTAAAATCATTTATTAAAATTTAAAACATTGGTAAAAATGAATTAGAAAAATTCTAGGAGAATGTTAAAAACCACGTATAATACATTTATAGAAAACATTGATATAAAAAAATGTTTTGTACAACTAAAGAGATAAATAATATGGATTTTCATTAAAACACATTTTTCTTATGTTTTCTATAAAAATGATGAAAATGAAAGGAAATTTTTTTTATTCTGAATAAATAAGCATATGATAAGAAAAATAATTACATTCTTGATTGGTAAATCATAATATTTCTTTATCATAATCATAATGACAATCAATCCTGCTAAATAATGAGACTATAACATAAAACCCCTTACCAAAGCCCCAAACTCCATCACATGTAATCATAAATTCAGTATAATAAATATTTTTTTATTATATGTCTTATTAAAGAACAATAACATTTTTTATCAAAACATATATTATTAAATTTTTATCTTTCTTACACATTTATAATCAATTCCCTATTAAAATCACTATTTCATGTGATAATTGCCTCATATTTCATGTATGTTTTGGTTTTTTTGTTCTGGTAATTATACATTGATCATAGTTACATAATAACTAGAAATGTTTTTCAATCTATACATATGAAAATTATTCAAAAAATTTATCCTTATCACCTTCCATTTAAAATATAAATTAATGATGTAACACATCACTTCGTGGAAGTGGTATATCACGTGTACGAACAAGAAACATTTTCATTCCACCAAATATTGGGTGATAAAAAGCATGAAATTATATTATAACTCAATAAGTATTATTTTCTCATAAATAACTTATATAATCATTAACTCGATCATTCTATCAATCTATAAAATGTTGTGATAAAAAATTAATTATATCAATACATAGAGACGATAAGTTGTACGTACGCATGAGTGATACCTTCACTTCACATTTGATGGGAAAGAGAGTGTATAATGGTGTTCATATAATCAAAATTTCATTTACTTCTATTATGTATAGTAAATATAATATTTTATTAAGAAAAATAACATGTTTAGAATAGGTATATGATAATTGTAATAGAAAGTTGTTGGTTAAAATAATTGCCTTTTATTTGGAATGAATCCTTTATATATCTTATAAAGGGCTATAGGGATTATCTTTTGGGAAGAAAAAAACATGCATGATTTGGATTGAAAATTATAGAATATATATCGAAAGAGGGTGGTGTATGTAGAAGGTTCCAATGTTGTGTGATTTAGAGAAAAATGGTGCTCTTTTATAATTATGTGGAGAGATACTCTTGGAATTTCATAAAAATTAATTTAATATATAATTAATATAATGTAAAAATGGCCCCCAATATGCAAAATTAAATGTTATTATGAGTATTCTTCTAGTTTACCAACTAAATATAAATTTTTATTGGCTTGGATCACCTTATTTATAGTTTTTTTTGTCATATGCACTAAAACATTTTAAAAGAAAAAAAACATTAATGATTTCTACCATTTAATAGATAATAATGTTACTATAAATGATAAAGAACCTATAATTATACAATAATTTATTTCCACGACCATATACCACTCAAATTATCAAATATAATATTTTTATAAATTTTATATCTTTTGCTGAGATATTGTTTATTTTAAAATATCAATTATATAAATTTTAAAACTATCTATTTAATTTCCCATTGAACACATCGAGAGAGAAGTGAAATTAAAATATAATTTCTAAAATCCCTCTATTATTACATATAAATAATTAAAATTTTGATGTCATGTTAACACATTCAAATTTTGTCAATTTTAATATTTTTAATATCAGTTATTATGTTTTTTTAATAAATTGTGAAATACTACATCAAGGTTTCATAATAAATTAAGGTAATTATATTACTACTAAAAATAAAAAATAAATTTATATCATGAAAATAATCTAATTAATATCAAAATATAAACATATATTCATTCAGAACATTCTTTTCCACCTATGTAGACCCATAAGATGTATTAAAACAAACAGAGTCACATTTTGTAACATTATTTGATTTAAATAAATCATTCTTTATTTTCATTAACATGTGTCGATAAAACTAACCACGTTCAAGAATAAGGTGATAAATGTCAAATAATATTAATTAAGGAATAATTTTTATGGATATTTATTGAGTTACCATTTATTTATAACCCAGATTGACCCTTTTTACCCTTTATGATGGTGATAAATTTTACCAAGTGTACTATTCATATCGACAAAAAAGAGGGTCTATTTAGTAAATTTGAATCTCATAATTATAAATATATATTTTATTTTACTAAATTCAGTACATATAAATGGAATAAAATAATTTTAATATAATTACAGAAATTATGAAGAAAAAATAATTTTTTTAGAAAAATACCATTTTAATTATAAACCTCCATTTATTATTATCATATAAATAATACAAAATATTTTTTTATGATACAATAATTTTTTATAATATATAATAAATAATTATAACTAAAATAATTATGAAATAGTGAATATTTTAATTATTAATATAAAAACACATTTCGTACATAAAAACAATTCATTAGTGAAACACCTCCTTTACATTCAAATGATTATTATTTTCTTATAAAATTAATTGAAAACTAATTAGTTAATTTTGAAATTTTGTAAACCAAAAAATAGCACAATTTATTTACTCTTATTCACTCACATTAATCTAATGGTTATATGTTAATTGTATTTTAATATAATATCATAGTTTTTTAAACTCTATTTTTTGTGTAATGGAAGATATTAATAAACAGAAATATGTATGAAAAAATAACCTTTTTCATAAAATATGATATAGATAAAAATATACTATATGAACATATATTATTTTTATCTACATTCATCACTAAATTGTATAAATATTAGATGTATTTATCATAAGAAAGTATATTTATATTCAAAATAAAAATAACATATTAAAAACATTAAATCAATAGTGAATGGTGAAGTATTTCGGGAAAGAAGAAACATGGATTTTTGTTGAATATAGAGTCAAGATTGATTGAAGAGCGTAAAATGTCACTCAATAAATTAAAATATTAGTGTATGAGGCAAAGCGAAGTTCTATTGTGTTATCATAAAAATGATATTATTTATTCATAAAAATATAGATTGAATTATAATAATTATCATAATAATGTTTCAAAAAATTCAATCAAAAATCATAGAAACTATTTAACACATTCAAATATGTTATCATTACAGAAAAAAATTTAAATATGAATTTATTGATTATATTTAATCAGATATAAAATTTTCATTCAATCCTCAATGTAAACCCTTCAAATATTTAATGTGTTTTTGTAATAAAAATTCTGAGAAATGATCCTTAATTGTTTGGATTCATGCTCAAGGATAATACTCATTGATTCTTGAAAAAAATTAGATTTATTTTTTATAAATATTAATTTATGATGATTTTAAATAAAATACATCATTACAAAATATAAATAATCTGAATGATAATAGTTTAAAGGTTATAATAAGCCTTCATCGAGTTAAATGTGTTTTCCCTACAACTCAATTTATTCATTCCCTCAACATCTCATAGTCTCTTGGAAGTCTATCTCATGAATTTTTGTTGAATTTCACCCCATTGGATATTCTCCCCCATAAAATCTCATAATGGACCCTTTATAAAGAATCCCTCAACCATCTTAAGAAAGTTATGACATCCAGTCTGTAAAATTTTTCTGTAAAATTCAATTCCCAATAATATTGACACTACACTAATAAATGAAATCTATTAATAAAAATTAGAGGGAAATCTCACTTCATTACATATGCTTATCACAACTCAAACTTTTTCTAATTTTCAATGTTTAACATCTTCAATAGACATCTTTCATCAATTAGTTTGTCTATGATCACATGAATATTTTTAGTATTGGAATGATATCCAAATTATCTCAACCCAGTAGATATTTACTACTAAACTCACGTAGCCTACTCAGCAGGAAATTTAAGTGATCTAATATATGAATAGTCATCAAAAAATCTATACTAACGGTTTATCCTAAATTTTAGACATGTAATTTAAAAGATAAAAATCAAACATGAATCCACATCCCCAAAATGAATCCCATATTATCATTCCCTCTTTAAATTTAGAAATCACTTTCTATTGGATTACACTTACACTGAGCTAAAATGAATTCTACAACACAATACACCATTTTATTATATGTACTCTTAAATCCAAGGATAAAAACTCAGCACAACACTACTCAATCTCCTAAATATTCAATAAGAGTCCCATCAATAACTCATTTACTTATATAATATATATTTCATCATAATTTTCAACACATGCCATTTCTTCTTGAATAATTTCATATTTTACCAGATTCAAAATAACTATTCTTGTGTTTTCCGAAATATGATTGATTCAGTTGTATGAGAGTAAACCTACAATCCCCATATTTATACTCAGGTCAATTATTTAATCATTCATGAGTTACCTTCAACACATTACACTTGCTATGATGTTCCTACTCTAATCTAATGTTTCCTAAAGTAACCAAAATATTATTATGTACAATTGGATGTGTCCATATAATTGGTATTATATGGGGGGAGTCAGTCAAACATGAGAAACTTATAGAAATTACACTAAAATATATATTTTGCGACAACAAAAATTTCGTACATTCTAACACTAAAATATTAAAAACCTGAAAAAAAAATTTAATATAACCATAGGGGGTATTATATATCCCCATAAGTTTCTTATGTATAAAATTCTTCTAGGAAAATTAAAAAAATTATGAAATTTTATAATTATTTAATATAAGTTACATAATACATAATAGAACTTTACACGAGATTCCACATATATTATAAAACTGTAAATAAACTATAAATTTTTTCAATGAAACATTTTTATACAAAATAGAAAATTGAGAAAAAATAACACGATCATAACAATTCAAACAACTTCAAATATAGTATTTCAATAAAAATTTCAACAAAATAAATAAAATTGATTAAATGATACCTAAGAACTCATAATCAAAATATTCATTAATTTATCAAAAAAATTGTTTTCATAAAAATATTAAAATATTTATATTTTTTAACACAAAAATAAATGGGACATAAAATTTGATAACAAAATAAAATTTTATAAATGAAAAGAATATATTATTTCTAAAAACTGTGAAAAACATAAATAAAATATTTCAAAATTATAATGTTACGATAAAAATACAAGAATGTTTATGAATCTCCATATGAAAGTCATATAAAGGTATATTTATTGATGGATAATACGGAAAAGTATCTAGTTTAATTAAACGAGACACGATAATACATTAACAATGAGATAATTGTTATTTTTGGGGGAATATACTGATCTATTTATTAAATAATTATTTTTTCCTTCCCTAAAATTAGGAAGTTGATATCTTAGTAGAACATATACTAGGTGTGAGAAATATATCAAAGGGACCCTATATAATATCCCTAATAGAATTGCAGGTGTTAACAAATAAGCATCATAATAATTTATATAAAGAGTTTATAGGATGTGATGCATTACATTGGGATTCATTGGTGCTCTCTTTCAAGAATAAGGATGGATTGATTTATCTTTTCATTGATGTATGAGAACATAAAATTAAAAATATAAAGGAAAATTATCCACTATCATAAAATTATTATTTATATGATTCACTTAAAAAAGAAATAAATTTTAAATTTGGATATTAATTATTAATATTATTATCTCCTGCTGAGGAGATAATATATATTAAAAATATAAATATTTCTAAGATATAAGAATTATTATTTAATAATGATCCAATTCTGGATTATATAAATAATGATAATATTATTGGACTATATGAATAGTGGCTTTATAGGCTACCTAAATAATTTTATTATATTCTTTGTTGGTGACATTATCATATACTCTAATAAAAGAGAGAACATTGGGATCATTGAAGAATAGTGTTAAGTACATGGGTGATGGAAATTTTCTATGTTATATTTTTTAAAGGTGAATTTGGGTTATATAAATTCACTTTATTTGGGTATGATATCATGTGATGGAATCAATATGGATTATTCAATGAACAAGGTTGTGGTTCATCAACCAACACTCTTGGGTCATGTGATAAAAAAACATCTTAAAAATTGATATGATACAAATAAATATAAACATCTAATTATTTTCCTAAATTTACTTTAGTTAAAAATTAAATATAAAAATAGTCATATAATCCAAAAACGATTTAGTTTCTTAGAGGATCAGTAACAAAGGAATTTTATTTTTGGATACTTGTTAACATCTCTCTAATGTTGAGAAATAAAATACACCATTATAGACATATAATATAATATACATGCCTTCCTAACCTAACTAATGAAAATAAAACAAAGTGGTGATATAAAACACTTATAATGGAAACAACTCATCAACATGTAATAAAGTTATAGTTCATAATAAAATGAGAAAATTATTAGGGGAAAAATATAAAATTCCAAAAAAACAATGAATAATAATATTTTTTCATAAGTCATGGTTGAAGGAAATTTAATCTCAAATGAAAAAACATATACCATGTGAAAATTATATGGAATCATGAGATAATAAACACGATTAATAGAGAATAATTATAGGCATATAAAATTGAAATGTATCATACCCATGAATCATATAACAACAAGGAACATTTTAACCTACATAATCATGGGTAATCATCGTATTGTGTGCCAATTCACTCTCTCTATCCCATAAACAGGAAATAAAAAACAATCCATACAACATGTAGTCAAATAGAAATAAAATTCCAAAATTCCTATTTTAATAAAAAAACTCTAACACTATATATTTTTTATTAAATAAATTATCACACTGCAAATTGTGAATGAAATATTATTCTTTCACTATATATTGTAATAAAATGAAATGATGTCACAAACATTGACCAAAACATATCCATGAAAAATATTTTAAATAAAAAAACATCCACAATAAATATTATAAATAAAAAAATTCCCAATATCAATTTCATTATCTCATGTGATATCACTGTTTGAAAATTGTTTTAAAAGAATTTCACAAAAACCTACCATATTAAATATTTCGTAGGCCTAAAAAATATCAAAATAAAAAACATGTAACATTTCACCAAATTATTAGAAAGAATTAATTTTTTCATTAATTATTAATTAAATAGTGGAAAAGAAATGGGTTTTATAGAACCATACATTAAACATAATCATCATAATCTATCCATATAATGAAGTTAGCTCGTATCATATGAGAATGTTTCATTTTAAATATAAGTAAAATCAAAGGATACTGACATGGATGAAAAAACCTTATTTTTTTACATGAGGAATCAATTTTACGAAAAATATTGAATATTTCTTCCTGATATTATTATTTTTGTTCTAAAACTAGACATATAATTTGGAAAAATATTAAAATATTTAATTTTATTTTCAAATCTATTAAAAATTATAATAATTTCTAAGACCAACGAAAAAAATTTAAAATGATATTTTCAAATAAGAGTTCTCATATCTAGAGAGAAACAATAAAATATGTTTTAGAATGCATTGTTACTATACTTATCAAAGTTGATGTTATGTGTCACATTTGAAATTTATTTTCAATAAAGGTATGTGAAATATTATAAAAAGGCTTACATCTAAAAAGGATCTTTAATAATAGATTGTTGAAAAGTATAAAATGTTTTCGAGAGAAAAACAAAGTATGAAAGATAAAACAAAGGATCATGAACATCAAATTATTTTTAATAATTTCAAAATATTTATATTGAAACCCACACACCAGTACAAAATTTTAGTTTTAATGCCGATTTTCCAGGTGATTCTAATTAATGTGACATTATAAAAATTATATTTAAATTAGATTATTAAAATTTATGTAAAAATATTTATTTGGAATTCCCTTTACTATTTTTTATTTAATAACCAGTGATAAAAGATAAAATTATCATCATTTTTTATTACCGACAATATAATATGCTTCTAACATTGTTTTTTGAGTAGTTTACGGAAATATTGATTATTTTTTAAAAAAAATAATATATATTACTTCCATTCAAGTGAATATAAGATTGATGAGGTATAAAATTATAGAACATCAAATTAGGAAAATTAATCTAAATTTTTTTACCCAATATCCATGATTATTGTGGTCTTCATCGACATAGTTTTGTTTCGTGGAAAGATAACATGGGGAAACCAATGACCTAGAATCATGTAAGGTACTTTATATTTAAACATTTAAATTTCATCAATATAATTCCTATTTTCAAGTTTATTTGAAAATATATTCTTCATCATAAAAAATGAGTCATGAACAAGTTTATTTATTAATACAACTAATAATAAATAAATATAATAATGTGAGAATCCATAGAAATAATATTTCAAAAACACTGAATGAAGAAAAAGTTGAATGAAAACTAAAATGAATGTAGTGAATCCAAATTTAATATAAGCCAATGATTAAAATAGATATATCATGGCTCAAAAGGTTAAATGATTAATTAAAAATTCTAGGGGAAATTTTATATGTTTTAACATGGACTGTGAAAACATTTACATTTAAATTTAACATGATTTGTAATTTTATTTTAAACATCTGTATTTCAAAAACGGATATTAAAAATCCCTACAAAAATGTTTTAATATATGTGGTTAAAAAACCAACGATAAAAGAAATGTTTTAAATATTTGTTTTCAAAAATAAGTTGTCAAAACCCCTAAGAGTAGTGTTTTAATGCTTGTTTCTAAAAAACATTGAATATATTACAATGAAGGTTTATGATGTAATTTATTTCAATAACCTATGTACAAAAACACTATAACATATATAGACTTGTATTTAATAACTGACGATAAAATCCTAACGTGAAAGTTATTTTTATTAGTGACATCGTAAAAAAGAAAAAATTGAATCCTTTTGAAATGTGAAAAAATAACATTTGAATATCACTATAGAAAACAAAAAATTGTGACTCTATATATAAGTGATAACATTACTGGGAAAAAGCATTGAAATGGGGGAAACCTAGCTTATATGGGAGGTATGATAATTATTATTAACCATGAATTTTAACAATGTAAAAGATCGAAATAAAATAACTTCATATTCCCACTAAGAGAATCCATTAATGAATTGTTTTAGAATAAAAGAAAATAATATTTTATAACTATATTCAATGATTATTTATTATGACTCAAGAAATGAAGTTGAGTCAATAATTACCCCTTACTCCATAAAAACATTTTAATAGAAACCACTTGAAAGAGATATTATAAAATTAAATATCAAATACAATGAATAAAATATATTTCATGATCTTATACATCCAATTATGTATAAAAAAATTAAATGAAATGTTAGGAATAAAAAACACGTATCAAAGAAAGGAAATTGGGATGACACACCCCTAACTTAATTCTTGAATGAAATGGAAGCACTTTAACCTATTTTATCCATGATAGAGATATTTTAAATTTATATTGATGATTTGATTGGTTGTATTTTGAGAAGAATAAAAAATATATGATGTTTTTAGGAGTATTAGAGATATATTTTTGATGATTTTGGTCAAATCCAATAGCATTGGGGTTTGAGGATAAGTGGGGTGGAGTGGATACTAGATAAATATTATTAAGACACTACCACAAATCCTTACAATTTTTCAGACTTTTTTTATGTCTTCTACTAATATTGTTTTTTGATAATTACTATTTTAGGTTTTTACCAAGGTAATTAATTTTTACATAAGAAATTTAATTTTATTCAATAAAAAATTTGGATTAATAAATAATTTTGAAATAATGTATAAAATTTTGAAATATATTTTAATAAAAAAATTAAATTTATTAAAAATACAATTTTAATGTTAGTTCATGTAACAGAAAAAAAGTTTTTTTAAATGTAGTTTTATGCATAAAAATTGTGTTTATGATAAAATTATTAGTTTTATTTATTTATATTAAATGAAATATTTTTTTAATGTTATTCTATTTTTGTTTCTTTCAAAACAAGAAAGAATATAAATTTACCTAACTAATATTAAGTTGAAAGAAAAGGTCAAAATAGTTTTTATCAAAGAATGTTACATATGTTCATAAAATGTTAATCATTGGTCTTTTAAATTCATCATTGTATATTTTAAATTTGTTGTTTGAAATTGTTAATACATATTTCACTAAGTAAAATTATTTATAAGCATAATGTTTTGGAGTATAGATAGATAACACCTTAAAAATTATAGTTTTAGTAAAAGGTGAATTTTTTACTTAAAAAAATATTTGATAGAAATCCCAATAACTAAACCTATGCTAATTTAGATATGTAGAATGAAAAAAATAAGTGCACATTAAAATTTTAAATTTCATAAATTAATATAATTATTTTTTATATAAAATGATAAAATAAAAACAAAAACATCTTTTATTTTATAATAAAACTTTTAAATATTAAATGTTCTTACTATTATTTCAAAACCGATTTTAAATTTTATGAATATAAATATATTAATTCATAAATAATAATATTACTATAAATTTTTTATTTTTAATTTCTGAGTAAACATATAAAATACATAAAAAAGTTATTAAGAAAATATTAAACCCTTTTAATATTAAATAATATTATTTATTTATCTAGTAAATATATTAAATTTTTTGCAAAGTATAAACATTTTATTTACTATTTGTTTCTTTATAATTAAAATTTTATTAATTATATTCATATAAAATTTAATGACTTTTTTTAATCAGTATTTCTCATTGATAAAGTTATCAAAAATATTATCTAATTAAAGAAAGATATATACTAAAATCACATGGTATTATATATTCTCCCTCTTATATAAATCACATCTTCATAATTGTAGTTATCACTTAGTGATACAGAAATTTAAGTGATCTATAATAAAATAAAAATATATATCCAATACTGAGATATCAATCTCACAATCCTAGATATTATGAGAGTTATCATTTCCCTCATAATAGAAATCTTGTTTGATTTTATTTTATTTCAAAAATTTATACCAATTTTTCTTCCTTAAAAGGTTATATTTTTTAGGGATATACCATTAACATATTCATTTCCACGATTATATTTCGTGAAAAATATAAAAACCAAAATCATAATGATAATATTCAATAAAATAATAACAAATAATCCTATGAAAACTCAAAAATAAGATTTTGTATCTAATGAAATATTCATTTCAACCGATGATACTTTTTTCAATTATGGAATAACTAGGTCAATCTATGACACCTTTACATTATACAAGGTTGTCCATGGTTATATTTTTATTAGGATTTATAACCTAACATGTTATATATTACATAATTAATATCTGCTTAAATCATTCATAATGTTTCATAAAATATTTACATTAATAAAAGCATATCCTTTATGAGTATCTATCAAATAATGATTTGGATGACCCACAAATAATAATTCCAAACTGATTAGAAACCCGAATTGAAGGGTGTTCCAAATCTCTATTTGATTGGGTAAATCGCTCGGGCATCAAAAACTTTCTTTGGGAATTATTGTTCCAAATCAAATTTAATAAATATCAATGAAAATAAAATGAAATATGAGAAAATAATATTATATAAATATGATCAAATAGTTGTAATGATTCATCAAAGTAAAAACAAGAAAAAACCCATCTACATCAGCTATGGGTAATCAAATTACAAAAGATAATAACTACTAAATCTATGTGAAAAGTGGGAAATATCCTACATACATTCCACTTGATATTCAAAAACTATCAAACTCTAATACCTGTTATGTCACAATGATTCCCTTTCATTTCACACAGTAGTAAAAAATGGCCTACACACATATGAGGTACCGTATAATGTGTGAGAAAAATCCAAATGAGATCTCACTATGTTTTCAATAAGTATTTTTTTAAACAATTCAAATATTCTCATTTTTGAATAATACAAGGCATGATATACAACATTAATAAATTAAAAAAATTGTAATTTCAACCTTTTATGTAGTCTATAAGAAATTCAATATAAAATATTTTCTGAATACCTTTAATGTAAACCATTTATCATTTTCAATTCATGCATCATAAAGACACATAAAAACAATGAACAATATAAAGTACCCCAAGGATAATATTGGTCTAGTCTACCTAGAATTCTCAACCAGTGTGATCAATAATGACTAGTAAAAACTAAAAAGTACTTGAAAGAATGACATAAGAAGTAGAAGAACACCATACAGTTTGAACACACGCTTATATCATGTAAACCTTTCACAATAATGATGGAATAAGATGTATAAAATGTTTTTATTTTTTAAAATCCCTATAATTCATGGTAACAAGTCCCTATACAAACCCCAAATATGTTTTCCAGGATCCTATGTGATTATTATTTTATGTCATCATCAAAGTGGTGATCACATTATCATAGTGATTCCAAAAATCATTTTTTACACCCAAACCAAACATTGAAATAAATTTTATCCAAAATAATCCATCATTTCTTTTCAATCAACCTTTATTTATCAAATTCAAATGGGAAGCAATTTAAATTTAAAAATAATATATTTTAATTTCAATAAATCAGATACCATTCCATTAATTGTTGTAATAACATGTCTAGAAATTGGAGATCATGATTAGTTCACAAGGAAAATAATTTATTTTATTCTACCCACCTCCAAAACATGATATTATATTAATTCTTTGGAATCTATGCACCAATTTTTAATAGGGAGTTAGGAATCAAGAGGGTTTCCAAAACGATGAATCATGTAACATCCAATTCTAATTTAATGAACCCATGACTAAAAGGTAAGAGTAAGAACCTAATAACATGAATATCTGAAATATTTACACAATAATAAAATTGGATCCTATTAGTTCTACCTTTTTTGTAACACATGAGATTCGATCATATTAATAAATATTTTATTTCAAAAGAAACTATATAAAAATTTACATATATTTTTTAAAAACTATTATAAAATTCCAAATTACAAAAATTTAATAATTATATTTTAATAAATTAATTTTAATTTTTAATTTATTATTTAAAAATTACCTTAGGATAGATTTTGTTCCCATGAAATAGTTTATTTTTGGGTGAAATGTGATGAATAATCATTTTAAAAAAAATTTCACTTTTGGGACATTATAGTGATTCAAGAATAAATTAGAATATCACGAATCGATTTTTAATACAAAATATATATTAAATAAGTAATAATGTTCATAAGAAAATTAATGAACACATATAAAGATATTCTATATATTTTGGAAATCTATGTAATATTTTCATTATATAAACACAATTTTATTTTATTATCATTTAATAATGTATTTATAAGGGTACTTTTTTCATTTATATTATTTTAATGATAAATAATATTCTATATATTTATTATAATGCAATAAATTTTATTATAATCATCATTACACTTTATTTTTCTCAAAAATAAATTTTATACATAAGAAATCATTTTATGGAAAACTATCATTCATTGAATTTAACAGGATTAAATTTAAGAAGCTTATTTCTAACTATATAAGTTTAATTTGATCAAATGTATCCATATTTTATATAATAATGTAATTTTTTAATTATCTCACTTTAATATTTTGTAATTGTGAATAATAAATTTTGAAAACTTTAATTACGACCTAAGATTTATAACCCATTGAAAGAGTTAAAAATGAAATGTTAATGGATAACATAACTACAAATCATATGTAAATTATATTTTATAGTAATATTATAACCCTATGTCATCTTATATTCGAATATGAGTCATTTTTGAGCCATTGTTCAAGTATAAAACATTAATAATCAATATTCTTTAGAAAATTTTCAAATATGTCATCTCTCACACATATAAATTGACACCACCTCTCATATATTCTCAATATACAAAGAGCTTCTTATATCGTCCTTGACTAAGCCAAATCCATTATTAAAATACCTCCTATTATCTTATTTTCCCTTTATTTTGATAATTATACCATCCTTTGAAAGATTCAGGTATATACCTATAGAGGTTTTCCAGAGAATAGGTATAGTTCATAGTTGAGAGTTTTATTTTTTTCTTATTTTATCTCTTTTAAGATTCTCCTAACCACTATGATATACTAACATATTTTTTATCATATAATTAAATGTTATTAAATTTATGGTATAACAATTTTTCATCTACATAACAATGTAAATGAACAAGAAAACATCACTCGTTCATATATACAACCTACCGTCTCCACCTGGAAGAAAAATTAGGTTTTCATCACTGTATAACGTAGACGATTATTAATATAGAACTAATTACTATATATTTTACTTATAAAATTGTTATGATTAAATAAATATAATTTATCATTAACCTTATTATCCTTTCACATGTTAAAAAATGATAATGTCACTACTACATATGCAAGGACTGCCACCACCAGAGAGTGATGTGATTTATTTTTCATCTATACATTCATGAACTATTATAAATATTAATATAATGAATATATATTTTATTTTTATAAATATATATATTATAAATATTATGGAACCATGATAATTATTAATGGAACAACATATCCCTACTGAAAATTACATGAAAAAATTACAATTTACACTCGAAAACATTGATTTTAAAAGAGTTATTAATAATATAGGTGTTTAAATGTTATAAGTGGATGATAATTGATATAAAAATAATATATATAGCTATTTAATATAATTATAATAAATTTAAATTTATTATAATGTATTTTAAAATTATATAAGTGGAAATTTATACTTAAAGTTTGAGATTTTAGTTACCATCTCATTTTATTTGGATATTTTTTATGATCATATTTCCATTTTAAAAATTATTCAATCCCAATATTTTAATCCAATTTTAAATTATATTCCTCTAATCATGTAGGGTTTACTTATTTATATTGAATCTCTTATATTTTTACTTCAAGAATCTTCCAATAAATTACATGTAAAGTTATTTTTATATATTCTTCTATTGTTTTCCCTCCAGTTATTTTTACTCCATGTTGAAAATTTCAGTAAAATTATATCAAAAATGGTATTACTATTAACAAAATATTTATTAATGTAATTTATACCCATGTTTTAGTTTCAAAAAAATGTAAATTTAATATTATTATTTTTTCGGATGAGGTATTTTAATCAAAGGTGTGAAAGGATTATTTATTTAACATACACTAAACGAATGGAATTTACCACTATAAAGACTATTATTTAAACAAAGATTATTTTACATGTTATTATTATTATTTTCAATTAAAATAATTTTCCCAACATTTTGTCCTTTTATTCCAAATGATATCTAAAAAAAGGGTATTATTTTCAGAAAGTACTGAAAATAATTTTTAAAAGTGACTTCTTACACCATTCTAAAATTAAGTTACAAGGATATTATATTTAATATGTTACATATATATTATTTCATAATGGAATGGTTATATTAATAAATAATCATTTATAATGAATTTATGGTCTCCTATAATTCTTTACTGATAATTAATTGTACCTTATTTTTATATTCTTTAAATTCTTGTGATCAAGTTCGATATCACACTGTATTTTTCATTTGAAATTAGTTTTATTTTTCAAGATCATTTTTTAAATATCATGGATTAGTTCATAATAATTTCTCTTATATTTTTTATGTTTCAACTATATTTCATTTCTATATATTTTATAAGTAAAAGAAAACATACTATGTATGTTATAATACTTAATGGGGAAATATTTATGTTCTATATTCTTGAATCGATAATGATAATAATTGAAAAATTAGTGATTTTGAGAATTAATTGTAGTGGTCATCTAAAAAATGAGTAATTCATATGATTTATATTTTATGGTTGGGTAATAGTTTTGGATATCCCATTAATCCATTGATGGACTCATTAAAAAAAATGGGCATGCTATACTAATTTTTTATTTGGTTTACACCTACTAATTTATTATATATTATAGATCTATTGAGATTCCACAATAGAAAAAATCATAGTTTCCATGATGAAAATTTCATGAATTATTCATTTCATTCATTATGAATACATTTTCCATTATCCATGTGATTACTATATTGATGTTATCCTTGAATGTTTTTAAACTAATTTTATTTATTGAAGGAAAGTGTTCTGGTTATCCTCGCTTCCATAATTGTTATGCCTTTTCAATTCATGATTTTATCCACTGTATAAAACCCTTATTAAGCATATGAACTCACAATTTTATTCATTCACTGGGTTATGAATAAGGAAATTATGAATCCTTTTTTGGGGGGTATGATATTTCTTATTCTATCCTTTTAATCCAATATTGTTATATGAGATTCTTGGGTGTATCAAGTTTCCCAAGACAAAAAAATTGATTGATCCAACATAGTAAAATCCTCTATATCATATAAAAATGTAATAAAGTAATTACTAGATCATTGTTTCAAGAGATGGGGTGAAATAGTTTTTATCTGAGAATGATTTATTGTAAACATGGGAAGTGGGTTGGAATTACCATTGATAGCATATGATTTATGATAAAATCATAGCGTTTTTGAAAAATTTTACAGCTTTAAGAATTTTTATATTATTTATCATTATGCATGAAGATTATGTGCTAACTAAATTTGTTTCATTATTTTGTTATGTTTCTTAGTTAGTGAAAGGGAATCAAAACTTGTAATGAGTGTATGGATTTCCATAAGATGAAATAAAATATTTCTAATGTTAGAACTAATATTATCATGGCCATAATAGGGAATTTGATGCTGGATATTATTAATAACCAATAATATTTGGAGCAACCTATTATTAAAAATTATGATTAACCAATGTTTGATCACCTCCCAAGATAATCAACACTATATTATAATGGAAAATCTAATCTAGTGGTATCTACAAAATGGATTAAATCCCTTGTAGAGATATTCAATGATTGGGGATGTAATGGAAAATAAATTGTTATTATAGGAGTGCACTTTATAAAAGGAGATACTAATCAATTGTGGTAGTTAATGTAGAAAAATATATTTTTTATGGAAATATAAGGTATATAATGGTGAATTTTTAATTTTATATACTTATTAAAACACATTCCACTTGAATAATGATATGAAATTGAGAGGAAGTTCCATAATTAAAATAATAATGAATTATAAATTGCTATAGATTATTATTCTAAATTTATATGTTTAGATAGTAATGTTTTTGACAACATACACAATCAAGAAATAATGGTTAACTATTTATTTTATGGGGTTAAGTTAATTCCTTTAATGGAAATGGTTTCTTAGGTAATTTTATTATATGATTATATAGTATCATGTTCAATCATGGAAGGGAAATTATTTTCAAGGTCTTATATCAGTAATTATAATCTATTAAATAATAGGTCTACTGAGAAACAAGTAAAAAATAAATGTGTTAAAATAATTATAAATGGAAGATGAGATTTCATGCATGTGATAGTTATTGAAAAAAATACATTGGTAAATTTTTAATATAAATACATTGTTGCTTCAATTTTATAGAAAGGGATCATAAGGATCATTAATTCTTAGGAAATAGTGAAATTATTATGTGTTAGTGCTTCAGTTTTAAGGACATATGGAATTATTCAATCTAATGCCCCTAGTGTCAAAGGAAACTCCATAGAATTTTCATTGTGGATTATTCTAAGATATATGAATACTATATCTAAAGTTGATGTTAAAAAACATGTTGTATTAGGTTCATTGATCATAACAAAATATATATATAATTCTATATTTGTGTTAGGATCTTCTCACTCTTTTATATCTTCCTTGTTTACCATGAAAACAAGGAATTACCCTATAATACTAAGAAGGGATTTTTTAATTGAGACTGCATGTGGAAATATTATTCAAAAAAGGACGTGTTAGATAGTTCCCATTATAATGAATAAATATATCATATTTTTAAACATGATTATTTTTAATATGGATGAATTCATTAAAATTATTTGTATAGATTGAGATTCAAATTATAATGCTAAAATCAATTTCTAAAGGTGCGTGCTTATTATTCGAGATGGAGATATAGAATCCCTTTTCTTTAAAGGGGAGAAAACATAATCTGGATATTTTCATGATACACCTCCACTGTCTCTTCTTAATTAAATTTCTATAAAATAATAGTCGACACAAACTATGTATTGTAAATATTTCCATATAATTGAGGATATATTGATTCTGGAATAGTAAATTTACCTATTTCATAATGATCTAAATATTCATCAACATGAGTGTCAAGTAAGGTTTTCTAGTAGTCTAAAATCAAATGAAAAATTTATATCTGATATATCTGATAGGATGGCTATATTGAAAATATTGGAACTAAGGAAAAAGAAATTATGATTTATGAGATAAAGTATTTATACACCATAGTGTTTCGCCATATAGATCCTATATTCATTTTTTTTATGATGAATGTTTTTTCAATGGGGTTGTGAAATAATTATAGTGAAATAAATGACATTAAAACTGAAAAGTACCCTCTATACTACATTGATGACATGTTTGATCTATATCAAAGTGGTAATTATTTTTATATGATATATCATCATTCTAGGTTTCATCAACTATGAGTAAATATAGAATATATTCAAAGGGATTTATTTCATATTAGGATTGAAAATTATGAGTTTCTATTAATTCCCTTTTGATAGAATAATCAACCATTTTTTATATAATCATATAAAAATGTATTTTAGTTTTACATGATAATTTCATTGATATATTTATTGATGTAATCATGATATAATTTAAACTCCTCGATTTATATATTAATCATTTGGAAATAATTCTCAAGTCATATAGAAAGGTATGTTTATGAGAATTTTAGAAAATGTGAAATTTTTTTTCTTGAGGTTTATTTTATAATCCACATTATCTATAATTATCGAAAATGAATTCATCTATCAATGAAAAAATAGTGATGGAATATCGATCAATGATAAATATATTGAGGAATGTAGTTTCCAAGGATTGTCAAGTTAATAACACTGGTATATCCAAAATCCTCTCGAATTAGTTAATAATATATCAAAGTTGATTATTCATGGTTATAACTTAATATGGTTGGAATAATATAAAGATTTTATTGAATAATTAGAGATAATATTTTTGAATTGACCAATATTAACTTTATAATTGATGAGAAATGGATTTGTGATATTTAAATAAAAATAAAAATGTCATTTTTTCAAAATGATTGAAAATAATTCATTATTTTAATTGAAAAATGATCTTAGATATATAAGAAGAGTTTAGACATTAAATTTAATTCATTTAATAATGTAAAATAATAGTACATTGTTTATCAAAATGGTGTGATGAAATGATAGAAGAGGTTTTGTGTTCCATTCATACATGACCTGAAGAGCTAATTATTAGATGAATCTTATTTATCAAATTTATTTATTTACAATTTTATCACAAAAAATTATTCAGATCTGAATGATAATTTTTTTAGATAATATAAAACAAGTAATTTATTACATTGTATCATGATTCTTATATTTTTAGCATGTAAATATTTAGTGAAAATATCTAAAGGAGTAATCCAATTACTATATTTAAATGGGATAATATTTCAATAGACTTTGTCATGATATTGAAGAGGACTATTTGAAGGAATGATAAAATATGGTTTATTATTTCTCTCTTTTCCCAATCATTATGGGTTTATCATTATAATAGAAGACTAGCCACTTGAGTGCCTCATGTGGATTTATATTTACGAAGGTGTGAAACTTCATTGTGATGATTTTTTATTTGGTATGTTATTGACCAATGGCTTAAAATGATTTTCTATATAATTCATTAGATGGATAAAGACACAATGAAATATTTGAGGTATGTTTGTCATTCCTATAATGATGGTCAATATAGATGGACTATTCAGACTTTAGAAGAAAAGTTTAGGTCATGATCACGTGAAATGAAAGGTATGTGGGATCTACACATGAGCCTCGGATCAGTTAGTGGGGACTCCTTAAGTGCATCCAGGAATACTGGGATCAAATCCAAGCAGAGGCTAATTTTTGGGGTACTGTAGCAGGAACTATGCATTACTATAGTAGGAGCTGTAGTAGGCACTGTAGTAGTTGGGAATATTCCCTCATTTAGGCCTTCAGGCCTCCAATTGTTTCCTCGAGTCCATTAAGGCCTTCGAACTACCTAGGACTTTAGGTTAGTAAGGCCTTAGGGCCACCTCAAGGCCTTCAGGCCACCTTATGTTCAGATGCAAACCAGACAACTAATAATGGAAGAAACTTTATAAGGAGGATGACCTAGGAGCCTTCACCATAGCAGAAGCTAAATGGATTACAAGAATGAGATGGTATGGTACTTGCCATCAGGACCCACCTATGAATTCATGGGAATGCCTAGTCGAACAACCATGTGAAGGTAGAGAGGATATTTCATGATGATGATGCTGGGGAGGAGCTGTTCTACATACTTATGTTTGGGTTGTATGTAATTTTGAATCTTATAGGAAATGAATTCCTCTAAGGCCTAAATACCATGTAATACTTAAGCCTACGAACTTTGTAAAGGTTCTACATCACCCATTGAAAGATGGACTATCAAAAATCAATAAAAATTGAAGGCCTTTGCCCATAGGAGCGAAGGTGTTTTGGATCAATATTTACTATTGAGTAAATTTTAATATGATAAAATCATACATTAAAGCATTAAATAGTTAACATATGAATAATTATTAGAGAAAAAATATCATATTCCATCTTTTAGGGATTATGTTGATGAGAGAAATACTTTTGTCCTATAACTCTATGAGGATTCAATGGTAAAAGTAATAAATTTTCATAGTCTACTCAAGATAACTCTAATTAAGAAAAATAATTATCTATATAACTGAAAGAAAAATTTATAATATCTTGTGGGAGATAATGTTTTTACTAAATTTACATATGTGGATGGGTTTTATATGGTTTTTAAATAAATATAAATTATTTCCTAGGTATATGAGGCCTTTTGAGATTATGGTAGGAATTAGATTTGTAGTGTTTCATTTGGTAATTCTATATAGCAACACTAAATTTCCCGACGAGTTCAATATATATTTATTAAGAATGTAAATTCTAGACCAAGGACATGTTCACACGTATATGTAAATATAATCAAAACCTAATCTATATTATTGTGAATAGTCTATCTAAATTAAGGATACAATATAATATGTGTTGTCGAATTACATGACTCAATTGGTGAAGGTACATAAAATGAATGATAAAATAGAAGAGGCGACATAACAATATGAATAAGATATAATGAAGAACAACCCATGTCATTTCATAAGACATTATTCTATTAATTTTAATGATTAATTTTTTTATGGATGGAAGAATGTAATACTCAATATTCAATTATATTAAATAAGCTTTTAATTCTAAAGAAACTATAGCGAAATGAAGACATATTTATTGAAGAATGTGATTAAAACCCAAATTATAAAAAAAAAGTGAACATAAATTTTGATAAATGAATTAAATTTTGAAATTTATCATATCTAAATTAGATTTGGATAAACATTATAAATTTTATAAAATAGTCGATTTTTAGGTGAATAATGGAAGATCTGATATTACAAAACGTTCATTGTGAATATATTTTAATGATATATGATTAAATTAAAATGGAAAAACACAAATTTTTTAAACAATATATATATATATAATGAGTAATATAATTAATATTAAAAATATAATGTTTAACTTATAAATTAATTCTTAATAATATTAAAATGTATGTAGTGTTTTTGTTCAAAGAAACTATTTGTAGTAATTCTATTTTATTCAAGTATTTATAAGGATATTTTTAGTTTTTCCATGGTTTTAATGAAATAATATGATCCTTTGATTCAATATAATATAACTAGTTCCATTGGAATAAAAATTATACATTATATCTAAATAATATGATTTTTATGCTTAAGAATGATTTTTTCTATAAAAACATTTTCTTCACCATTTTTTATATTTTATTTTTAAATTTATTTATTCCACTTATAGAAATTAAATTTCATAAAATGTAATCTATATTTGGAATCATAATTTCTGAATTTTCTATTTAATCCACTATAATAGTTGGCCTTTATATATAGTAAAACTGGAAGAAAAATTTCATACCACAATAAGAGTTAAAAAATGATAAAAGGTTTTAAAAACATTATATGGATTGACATACAATAAAATATTTTATAAATCCAATTATTTAGTAACATATGAATACTATCTATTCTTCTATTCAGAAATAGTAAATTTTGGATTAATTTCCCTTGAGTAATATATTAACACATTTTAATCTTTTGAAAATTCAACTGTGTCTTCACCCACAAATATATAAAGATGCCACCTCTATTGTCCTCCCCACAAATTAATAGAAAATTATATTACAAAATGAATTCCTAATTATCTTTAAAAAATCCATCAACATATCCTAGAAGTATTTTATTTTTTATAATACCATTCTATAATGGTTACAGGTTTAAACATAGTGAGGTTGTCCAAATAAGAAGTTTTGTTCCTAATAGAGTGTTTTATTTTTAATTTTATCTTTTATATACAAAAAACCTCCCCTTACAAGTTTGGTATAATAAAATTACTATTTAATATATAATTATGATTTATTATGATTATGGTATAATAATTTTTTTCAATCTTAACCATCAAATGATAAATGAAAACATCGCTTGTGCCAACGTATGACTTATCCTCTGCACATTACTGTGTAATTAATTTTTATTACCATATAAATTTTATATTTATGAAAAAGAAAATAATTAATATATACATATAGTATATGTAACATAATAATTATTATTTAAACATAATATATAGTTGGACTCATCATGTATTAATCATGTTTCAATTATCACAAATCTCGTTAATGATCACAAATCTCACTAATGATCACGCTTCTCATGAAACCATGTTATATCCTATAATGTATATCCAATCATGTGTATTTATGTTTTATGTTATGTCATTCTTTATAATTGTTATGATCGATCCATTTACTGCATATTACTATTTATGTCTGAATACAGTTATTTGCCTAAGTATAAGACATTGTTTAGCCTGACACCATAAGCAAGACACTGTAAGCTAGACACCGTGAAGCAAGACACCGTAAGCCGGACACCGTAAGCTAGACACCGTGAATCAATATGCCATGAAGCAAGACACCGTGAACAAGACACCGTGAAACTAAGACACTGTGAACAAGATACTGTGACACTCAAACACCATGACACTCAAACCGTGAAGGAGACACCATTTTCATAACCTACTGTGACATCATGTCTTAATCTATTTTTTCATCTTTCACTTTAATTTCTAACGGTCATATTTGATGCCTTTAATGCACTGACATAATTAATGTTTCTTTGTATACATAGTACGAGGTATGAGGTTTGAATCACCTGGAACCTATCACCTAAAACCCATGCATTTGAACATACAGAGCAAAGTGTTCCCAACAAGAACATAGCTATATAATGAATAGAAAAAAATCATGTGAGCACCGCCACAAAGAACACTTTGCACGATTTTCAAAGAAATCATTGTCACATGCATGAAATCTGACTCTGCTGAAGAACATACGATGTACACTGGAATACAAAGAACATCATCACATTATCAGAACAGGTGAAGAACACAAGATGAATCATGACACTCTATTTTTCAAGACAAAAACCAGTGAAGGACTCAGAAGCATTTCTGTTTAATCAAAGGATTCTAGAGATACACTTAAAATAACTAGAGCATTCTAAACTCATATCTACTCTCTCTTAGTGATTCTTTTACATAATTCCTGAGCAGTGTGTGTACTCTGTATATTTCATACACACACTGACTCTTATGCTAAACTGGATGATTTCTAAATCCTTACACCAAACTCTTTATACTGTTGTTTACCCACGACAACTGTGGAAGAGGTCCTTGTGTGGCCTGGTTATTATTTTGATTACCCACGAAAACTATGGAAGAGGTCCCTATGTGACCTGGACAACCTGTGTACTATTTCTAACACCGATCCAGGGTTTGGATCAATGTTTATTTATATAAACTTCTTGGTGGAAGGTGATCACCAAGTGGAGTGGATTAGGTCTGAGCTTGAGACTAAACCACTTGTTTCATATCCGCTGTGCTTTTTTATTTTTAGTCTTCTCTATTTTACTTCTGCATTGCATAATCCAGAAAACACAAATTTCACATCCATAGTTAGTGTTGGAAAGAAGTTATAACTGATTTTTCATAGTAGGATAACTTCAAAAGTAAAATTATTATTGAAAATTACGATTACATATAATTAATCAATCTTTTAAGAATTTGTTTGAATAGTCAAACTCTGATAACAGTATAACCATGATTAACTGGGCTGTATCTATTTTTGGGGAAACCATTACTATTAAAATAATAATTTGTAATAGAAATTTTTATAGTCACTCAATTTACCCCTCCCCTTTTGAGTGAACTACTCTGACCAAAATTTGGTATCAAAGGTTTCTTAATTAGGACTCTGTGTAATCTTACTCAACTGTGATTGTAGTTGTACTTTAATGATCTGTAAATTTATGTTAATTCAAAATTTCTAACTCTTTTAAAGTAATTTTTTAGTATGGAAAATAGATTGGAAGGTGATGCAAACAATAGACCACCATTCTTTAATAGAACCAACTATGATCAATGGAAAATTAAAATGAAAATGCATCTTGAGAGTATGATCTTTGAAATTTGGTTATCCATTATAGATTAATACAAACTTCCTGTGACTTATAGAAATACATGGGATCAACCTACAAAATAGTCTTATAATAACAATTGAAAATCCATGAATGCTTTGTACTGTGGCTTAGGAGGTGAATAATTTAATATTATTTCATCTTGTAAAACTACCCATGAAATTTGGGATACCTTGTTTATCTCACATGAAGGCACATCTTGTGTAAAGGAAATGATGCTTAATACTTATACTATAAAAAATTATAATTTTAAAATGAAACCAGATTAGCCTATTTCTGACATATATCTAAGGTTCAATGAGATTGTCAACATAATGATTTCTCTTGGATAAGAAGTCACTGCTAAAGAACATATTATGGGAATCCTTAGATTTCTACCTGACAGATGGAAGGGAACCCCTGTCTCAATTAGATAATCATGAGACATCAGTAAGCTACTTTTAAAAGAACTCATTGGGAAATTGATGATGTATGAGGAAGATTTGAATGTCAACAAAGAGGAGGAGGATGAACCAAAGAGGAAATCTGTAGCATTCAAGACCACCTTTTCTAAGCATAAAGACAAAGGGAAACATGAAGCTTCTGTAGAAAGATCCACCACTGAACAATCTTGAACTGACAGTGAGGAGGATATGGATCAACTGGCTAGAAGATTAAAACGTTTTTTTGAAAGAGAATAACTTTTTCATAAAGCCTAACTTCAAGGGAAAGTATGAACTACAAGGAAACTGGAAAAAGGACTGGAAAAGAAGTGACAAAACTGATGAAATTTTATTCTATGAATGTAAGCGCAAAAGACATAAAAAGGATGACTGACAAAAGCTCATGTATAAGAAGAAATATGAGGAAAAGGACAAGAAGATTAAAAAGGAAATGAAGGAAACATGGGGTTCCTCTGAGGATAGTTTAAGTGACTCAGAGACATCACATGATGAACAGGCTAACAAAGCCAATATGCGTTTTATGAAAAACACATCAGAGGTAACACTAAACTCTTCTGTACATAATTCATACTATTCTGAAGAGGAAAGTGACTCTAAAAATATGACTAATGAATAAATGATTGAGTAATGAAACATGCTTGAAGAGACAAGAAATGAATTAAAAGTTAAATATAAATCATTGAAGAAACAACATGCTCTCACTATAAATGTTAAATATGAACTTACCACTGAAAAGGAGAATAATTATCAACTGCTCAAAGAAAAAAATGAATTAAAAAATGTCTAATAGGAAATTAAAAAGTGACATAGAATAGTTTACTAATGGGAAAAATAACCTTACCCAAATTCTAGGTAAATAAATTTCCCCCAAATACAATACTGGAATTGGTAATCAACCTAGTAAAAGAAACCTTGGTAAAAAAAATTTGGTTTAAAAAACTTGGACATATGGTTTTGTTTTCAGTTCTGCACACAACTGAACTTGCTCAAGCCATGATACATATTCTACTCTTTTATGTTTTTGTGGGCCAAATACAGTTTATTTCTCAAACAGTTTACATAATGCTTATATGAAACCTATGAGACAAATATGGGTTCCTAAAGCACTTATTACTAATATTACTGTACCCAAACGAGTATGGGTACCAAAATATGTATTTGCTTGATCTTGTTATAGGAAAGCATATTACAGAGCTCCAACAAGAATCTATCGTACTTGGATAGTGTATGATCAAGGCACATGATAGGAGACTACTCATGCTTCAAGAACCAGATAAAAGTAGATAGAGGAAATGTCACATTTTGTGATAATTCCAAAGGGAAAATCATTGTCTTACGACAGATTGGTAACTCTGATTTGATTTTAATTTCTAAAGTACTGTTTGTTAATGGCTTAAAATATAATCTGCTTAGTATCTCACAATTATGTGATAATGGATATCATGTTAAATTTCAAAATGATGCATGAAATGTCTTTAATTTTAAAGATGAATTAGTATTTTCTGCATCATGGAATGAGAACGTTGATTCTGTTAATTTAGATTCCATAGCTTCTCAAAATGCATCATGATTAAGTTTATTTCATAATGAATCTTGGATCTGGCATAGGATATTAGTACACTATAATGTTCACTCCCTTAGAAAGCTAACTAGAAAAGGCCTAGATAAAGACTATCCCAATCATGAGTTTTAACAAGAAAAAGTATGTAATCCTTTTCAAAAGGGAAACAACACAAAATACCTTTCAAATCAATGAAAGAAGTTCCTACCACTTAACCTCTCAAATTGTTTCACATGTATTTGTTTGGGACATCTATAGTTTCTAGTTTAAATGGAAAGCAATATGTTTATGTTCTGGTATATGATTTTTCTAAATATACCTGTACCTTCTTCATGGCTCACAGAAGTGAATCCTGCTCTTATTTTAATAAGTATTCCAAGTTTGTAGAAAATTTAAGTTGGCTTAAAATTAACTCTTTAAGAAGTGATCATTGATGTGAGTAAAAAAACGATTTTGAATCCTTTTTCTCACAAAATGGTTATAGTAACAATTTATCTGCCCTTAGAACACCTCAGTAGAATGGTGTTGTAGAAAGAAGAAATAGAACCCTACAAGAAATTTCTAGAACAATGATTAGTGAGCACAACTTACCTATTTACTTTTGGGCTGAAGCTGTTAATACAGCATGCTACTTAATCAATAGAGTCTTGGTTAGACCAATTCTAAAAAAGACCCCGAATGAACTCTGGAACAATAGGAAGCCTAAGGTTAATTAATTTATAGTTTTCGGTGCAACATTTTTATTCTCAACACTAAGGATAATGTTGACAAATGTGCATCCAAAAGTGATGAAGGAATTTTCCTATATTACTCAATATTATGTAAAGGTTATATATTATTCAATAAGAGAACTAAATGTGTGGAAGAATCTATTCATATCTAGTTTGATGAAACAGATCCACATGAGTATAGAACCATCCTAGAAATTATGGAGGATGATGTTTCAAATCTGAACATCAACAAAAAATCCTCAAATTCCTCTTTGAAAGAATCTTTGAAAACTTCCAATTCTAGATATTCCCTTAAATCGAACCATAATGAACTATAATCTGTTGATGAACCTGAAATCACTAGTCCCTCTTTTTCAATCTTGGTTAGAACCCTTATAAACCATCCCTTTGATGCTGTTGTAAGATACTTAGAGAAAGGGAAAAAAACTAGAGCTTCTCTTAGATATCAGGTTGAACATCAATATTTATCATCACATCTTGAACCTAAAAACATTTATGATTCCATCAATGATGAATTTTGGGTAGTGGCTATTCAACAATAACTTAATCAGTTTGAAAGAAACAATGTTTGGATTCTTTTTGAATGTCCCAAGGAGGCATTCATCATAAGCATTAAATGGGTGTTTAGAAATAAGGAAGATGAAGTTGAAATCATAGTTTGGAACAAGGATAGATTAGTTGAACAAGGATATAGTCAAGAAGAAGGAATTTACTATGAGGATACCTTTTCTCCATTATCCAGACTTGAAGCCATCATAATCCCACTTACTTATGTTGCACATCTGAATTTCCAACTATATCAAATGGATGTTAAGAGTGCATTCTTAAATGGTTATATAGATGAGGATGTATTTGTTGTACAAACCCCTGGATTTACAAATCCTAATTTTCCACATCATATTTTCAAATTATACAATGCTTTGTATGGTTTAATGCAAGCTCCAAGAACATGGTATGACAGATTGAGTACTTTTCTCATTTACAAAGGTTTTACAAAAGGAATAGCTCATCCTAACCTCTTTATAAAAAAATTTCTAATGATGTTTTTGTTGTCCAAACCTATATAGATGACATTATTTTTGGATCTTCAAAAAATTCATTGTGTATTGAATTTTCTAAAATGATGCGAAACAAATTTGAAATGAGTTTAACGGGTGAACTAAAATTCTTTCTTGGATTTCAAATCATTCAAAATATTGATGGAATTGTTTTAACTAAAAGTAAATACACTAGAGATCTTCTAAAACATTTTGGATTAGATAACACTAAAAGTAGTGACACTCCCATGAGTACCACCTATAAGTTGGATATAGATGAAGATGGAAAATCTGTTCATCAAACCACGTATAGAGGAATGATTGGAAGTTTACTCTACTTAAATACTAGTCATCCATACATTATGTTTAGTGTGTGTATGTGTGCTCGTTTAAAAGAAAATCCTACTGAATCTCATTTAAATGCTGTAAATAAATTTTCAAATACCTCAATAATACACCCAATCTAGGACTGCTCTATCTTAAAAGACAATCATTTGAACTAGTTAGTTATTCTGATGCTGACATTGGTGGTTGTAAGTTAGATAGAAAGAGAACCTCTGGAATATATCACCTTTTAGGCAAGTCACTAGTATCATGGTGTAGTAAGAAACAAAATTATGTTGCATTATCTATGGTAGAAGATGAATACATAGCTGTTGGTAGTTTTTGTGCACAAATTTTGTGGATGAAACACACATTACTAGATTATGGATATCAATTCAGACATGTACCAATAAATTGTGAAAAGAAATGTTATATTAACATCTCAAAAAATCATGTTTCACATTATAGGACAAAACATATTGATGTAATACATCACTTTTTGGGAGAGCATTATCAGAAAATTGATATCATCTTGGAATTCATTGGTACATAATATCAACTTTCTTATATATTCAATAAAAAATTAAATTCTAAGAGAATAGACTACATTATACATGATCTTGGAATGATAAATATGAAATAGATATCTTACTTGTCTTACTGTTCAACATTTTACTATATTTTACTTCATTATTTCATGATTACAGTTTCTTAGCTACTATCTCTCATGTTTATTGTCTCACCATTAGCACTTTGTACTTACAATCTGGCATTTACTTTCTCACCGTAACATGCACTAAATAGTTTTCTCACTCTCTCACCATGATGACCCCTCACTATCTCACCATGACAACCCCTCACTATCTCACCAGGATGACCCCTCACTATCTCACTATAACGACCATTCACAGTCTCACCATGAAAATTATTTATGAAGTTTTTTAAACCCATATCACGGTAATTGTTATTTCACCTCTATTACTTTACCATATTTTTATTTTTGTGATGTTTGGAATTTCTAAATGATAAAACAAAAAGTTCCACTCAGTTCTTCACTTGGTCTTTCTCTCGTTTCGAACCCTTTCAACCTTGAAACCCTTTCTCTCTTTCTCTCTTGAACCTTCAGTGGATGCCAAGAATGAAATGACCATCTTCATAAACAACTGATAATTGCAGATCGAAGAAAAAGAATATTTCACCTAAGCTGACGCCCGAAGGACAATTAAATATAAATCTGGTAAATCAATGTGTTTTACTGGGGAATTTTTTTTCCCGATTGGATTTTGTCTTGAAAATCTCTTGTCTTGAAAGGGTTAAAAGAACAAGGATGTTTAGAGTGGTTCTCATGGGAGAACAGACCCATCTACCCTTGGTTAGTAGCTCAATTCTACCAGTACGCACAGTTCTTTATTGACTCTGGTAAAGGTTATGTTGTGAGAAGATGGGTTAGTGGCCAAAGATGCTCCTTCTCATCGAGGTTATGGGCTGCAAGCCATAGGATACCTCATGAATGAATACGTAATGATTATCAGAGACAACCTCCACCCACAATTGATTTATTTTATCTTGAAGAAGCTCTAAAAACCCTAACCAGAAATTTCACCAAGAGAAGGGCCATCACTGATGAACATGATAGAGAAAAAAGGCTGCTGTTTAAGTTTGTTCAAAATCTGGTTAGTCCAAGAAAAGGTGATTTTGCTGTGTTAAAGTAGCAAGATGTGTTTTTGATTCATCTTCTTAAAAATAGACACAAGATCAACATGTGAATGTACATCATTCATCATATGTGTGAGTTGATCAAGGTTACGTCTAAGTACAACTCTCTGTTCTACTCTCGGCTGATTTCAGCCATTCTTGTTGAAAAATGAGTATTTGGACCTAATAAAGAAGTTCTTATGGACTGTGAGTGTTGTCTCTCTAAATCCATCATTAGGAGAATGAAGATAAACTAGAACCCTTGGAAAAAGTAATGGGTGGAAGAAAATCATAAGGTTTATGAGATGTTTAATCCTGTGGATTATCTATCAAGGCCAAAAGACATTTCTGATCTTGGTTTCGAACCAGATGATCCTATTGAGTATTCAGAAGATGTGGAAGAAGTGGTTGAAGTACCACATAAGGAAGCAGTTGTTGTTGATGAATAAAGGATTGTTGTTGCTCATGTTTTTCTTGAAAAGGAAGCTCCTTCCTCTAAAGATGAGGTCAATCTAGAAATCCATTACGAGGCTGAAAGAGAATCAGTGGTCCTAGAATCTATGAATCAAGCCATAGAAGAGACAATACTAGAAGAACTCCCTATTATTCAAGAAGGAAACCTAGAAGAACTCCATGTTATGCCAGAAGAAAATCTGGAAGAACTCCCTACGGAACAATCTATTCTTAAATTAATACCCTCTGCTGAAGAGAGGATGGAGATAGACATTCAGCTAGCTAGACAAGAAATGAATGAGGGACTTAGAAATGAAACTGTGGATTTAGAAAAAGCTTTTACGCCTCTCAGTCCTGAGAAGGAAGCACCAGTTGAGGGGGATTAAACCCCCAATCTTGAGACTAATGAGGCCTCACATCCAACTGAGTCAAGTCACATGGACAATCAGAAGAAATTTACTAGTTTCTATTATATAAATGAGTCTTAGCAGGTTACTGCAACCGAGCATGTTCTCTCTTCTCTATTTCAGTTGAAATGAATCACAAAATTTTCACCTCAGAAGGAACCTGAACCTGAATCTGAACCTGTACCAATTCCTACACCTGAAACATTACCTAAATAGTCGTCCTTTGTCAGTAAGGATGATTTAAAGGAATTTGGAGATACTCTCTTTCCTGGAGTGGAGAAAATTATGAACTCCCAACCTCGCCCTGTGAAAAATTTGAGTGAGAGAGATGCCTCACTATTACTGGAAACGATCATTTGGCAGATACAACCTAAGATGCTCCATGAAATTCAAGAAGTTTTATTTGAAAATAAGTTTCTCATTAATCATGTCACAACACTGAGAAGAAAACTAGAAGAAATGCAGAAAGAGCTGCACTCGATATCCGAGCTTGCTATTGCTCCTCTAAAACCCACTGTTTCTCAAATCACTCAAGGAGTTATTTCTCAGATTGACCCTTATCTATTATCCTTCTATGAAAAGACTGCAGAAAGGCACAAACAGATGTTTAAGGAAATGAAAGAGCTTGTGGTAAACATTAATAAAATCACTGATGATTACACAGGTTGTCTTCAAAATGTAATAAACCAGCAAAAATATCTGACAACAGCCATCAAAGCTTCAAATACCTCAGGTAAATCCTCTACACCTTCCTTAGATAGTACTTTGATTAGAACTATAGTCAAAGAAGCACTTCATAATTCTTTTAGTTTCTTTAATGTGGCTGCTTTCTCTAATGTTTTCAATAATGGTGATAGGGTGATTGACCTTGTTCAAATTCACTCCAAGATTGAAAATGATGCCCAGCAGGAGATTTGTAAGAAAATGGATTTCTATTTCAATAAAATTTTAACCATGACTGATATTACCAACCACTTCAAATATGTTGTAGAAAATCTACGAATTCCTCATGTAACTCAATCCTTCAAAAACTAAGTCCATAATCTAACTGAGTTTACCCAATTGTTGGACAAGTTTATAGAAAAAAAAGACGACTTTGAAAAGTCCATGCAGTACGGTGGAGAGATTATTGAAAACTTTATCAAACTCCTAAGACCATATCATCATGTCCATAGTATAGCAATTGTTGCTTTAGCAGCTGCACCTCTCAGACCTGGGCTACCTACCTTCACCTCTGCCTTAGCCTCAACTACCATGTCTATTAGCCATGCTCTCAGTTAGAATTGGCCTGTGATTCTTGATCATCAATTTCCTAGATCATCTATTGTTCCTACCTTGTCTCCATTAGTCTTTGAAGGTATCCCTTTACCCTCTCTATATACCACGTTTCTGCCATCTTCTACATCAACCAATACCCCTATGGCTTCCTCTTCTATTGTTGATAAAGGCAAAGAAAATGCCACTCCCTGAAGAAGACCAGTGCTTACTCTTTTTTGATGCAGATGTAATTATTATTTTTTGTATTTCACCTTTTTTTTTGTACTCCACTATGTTCACTATTAATGGGTTGTCCACTTTACCCTCTCTTAATTCCACTTTTGGATAATCCCAAAAGGGGGAGAAGTTTTTATATGTTATTATCTCTGGAGTTAGTTGCATCTAATTTACATGTTAACTATACATGATTTGTGATCATCAAAAGGGGGGATACTGTTGGACTCCTCATTTATTGATCATGTTTTAATGATCAAATTTTTGTTAATGATCACATATCACATGAAACCTTGTTAAATCCTATAAAGTATATCCAATCATGTGTACTTATGTTTTATATTCTCCCATGATTTATAATGGTTAAGCTTAATCCATTTCCTGTATATTGCTATTTAAGTCTGAATACAACTATTTTCCTAAGTACAAGACACTGTGAACCATAACACCGTAAGATAGACACTGTAATCCAGACACTATAAGCTAGACACCGTGAAGCAAGACACTGTGAAGCTTGACACCGTGAAGCTAGACACCGTAAGCAAGACACAGTAACCCTATCACCGTGAAACAAGACACCATGAGGCAAGACACCGTGAAGCAAGACACCGTGAACAAGACACCGTGGCACTAACACACAGTGAACAAGACACTGTGACACTTAGACACTATGACACTCAGACTGTGAAGGAGACCCCATTTTCATAAGTTACTATGACACAGTTTCTTAAACTATTTTTCTGTCTTTCTCTGTAATTTCTAACAGTCATATTTGATGACATTAATGCAATAACATAATTAATGTTTCTTTGTAGACATATTACGATTTACAAGGTATGAAGCACATGGAACCTGTCGGCTAAAACCCATGCATTAGAAGATAAAGAGCGAAGCGTTCCCAAAAATGACATAGCGCAAAACTGAATAGAAAACAAGCATGTGAGCAAGACCACAAAGAACACTTTGCAATATTTTCAAAGTAAGCATTGTCACATGCATGAAATCCGAATCAGGTGAAGAACATACAACGTACACGGGAATACAAAAACATCTTCAAATTATCAAAACTCATGAATAACACAAGCTGAATCGCGATACACTGTTTTTCAAGACAAAAACCATTAAAGGAATCAGAAGCAATTATATTTAATCAAAGGAGTCCAGAGCTGGACTTCAAATCACTATAGCATTCTAAAATCATATCTACTCTCTCTTAGTGATTCTTTTACTTCTTAAGAAGTTTGTGTACTCTATATATTTCATACACACAATGACTCATGTGCTAAACTGGAGGATTTTTAAATCCTCACACCAAACTCTATATACTTTTGTTTACCCACAACAATTGTAGAAGAGGTCCTTGTGTGGTCTAGTTATTATTTTGTTTACCCATGAAAACTGTGGAAGAGGTCCCTGTGTGACCTGGAAAGTCTGTGTACCGTTGTTAACCCCGATCCAGGGGGTGGATCAATGTTTATTTATATAAACTGCTTGGTGGCAGGTGATCACCAAGTGGAGTGGATTAGGTCTCAGCTTGAGACTGAACCACTTGTTTCATATCCGTTGTGCTGTTTATTTTTAGTCTTCTCTATTTTACTAATGCATCGCATAATCCAGAAAACACTAATTTCACTTTGATATTTAGTCTTGGATGGAAGTTATAACTGATTTTTCTTAGTAGGATAACATCAAAAGTAATATTAATAATACAAATTATGATTACTGAGAGTTAATAAATCTTATATGAAGTTGTTTAAATAGTCAAACTCTTATAAACGTATAATCTTGATTAACTGGGATGTTTCTATTTTTGGGGAAACCATTGCTTTTAAAATAATAATTTGTAACATAAATTTTTATAGTCACACAATTCACCCCTCCCCTCTTGAGTGAACTACTCAAAAAAACATATATATTTTTCCACATTACCCTTCCATCTATTGAAAAAAATTACAATATCTATCATTCATACATGTAGAATACAACCTCTGAGAAGCAATGTTATTTTAAAAACTGAAAATTTTAAGGAAATTTTCTTCTTAAATACCTTCAAATTTTAAGAGTCTGCAGTTTCTGAAGGCACTTGATTCCATGGACCGGTGTGCCCGGAATCAATTTCTAAAGTTTTGTTCCGGTACATTCAGTAAACGTACGTGTGGGTTTTTCTATCTTATGAACCGGTGCTCGGAATTGAAATATAAGGACATTGATGAACTTGTAGCACCTGTATTCACTTAGGGGGAACTTTACCGCAGTTGCGTTTTATATGGGTTGAGAGTTAATATTTGGGGATTTAGAATAAAATAAATAAAACTTGTGGAACACAATTTTATTTTATATAAGTTAATTATTTCCTCCCAAGGGGAGTTAGAGGTGGGTCCCACACCCACATAATCTCCCATTAGAGTATATTTGTGAGGAGGGTCCCACAAACCCTAACCTTTCATCCCCCCATAACTCCCCTTAACTCCCTTAAACCCCCTTGTTTATTTTTTTGACAACCCACTTTAAACCTTTGGACTTCCACTTAAATGTGGAGCCTCTCCATATCCCATCCATTAAAGTTGCCAACTATAATGCCTTAATTAACTCAATTTACATTGTGAATTAATTTGAATATACATGGAAATGTTATATTATGGGAGGCCCTTATTATTATTTTGGTTGGGAAATATTTTGGGAGAGCTCTTGAGAATTAGAAGGAGTTCCTCTCTTCAACGAAGAACCACCGAAGAATGAAGAACATTTCCTTCGATCTTCGGCCAAGCCAAAGGGGAAGGAGCCACCCGCAAGGAATGCCGACGACGCGCCGTCTTCAGCTCCTTCCTCCTCAACATCAACGAGTTGACACCATCACCCCGTGATGTCGTTTTCTGCGACGCCCGACTACTACAAACCTTATTTCAAGGTAGGGGGTTTGCTTAAATTTTATTTGAATAAAATTGTTCTTCATTCTTTGCTGAATCATATTACGTCTTCAGCCTATTTCTATTGCCAAACGCGGAGGGTGCGGGCCAAACGAACACACCCCGATGACCCTACGATCATTCTTGGATAATTTGGAGGCCGCAATGGGAGGAGGTGGTGATGAAGAGAAGCGGAGGCCATGCACCGGCCCTGGGTGGAAGAACCGCGAGCTGCAACTACGGGCCGCTCGGCTGAAGAAGAACCGGCCGGCCGAAGCCGGCCTGGCTTGTAGAACAATGACGCCCTATGGCACCGCGCTGCAGAAGACTGCGGCCCGCGTTCCACGGTCCGCTCAGCGGATGAACTGGCTAGTAGGCGGCCGGCCGGCCGGGGAATACCCACAAGGCTAGGAGGGAGCTGCGTTGAAGGAACTTCAGCCTGCCCGTGCGGGCCGCTCATGCCAGGAAGGCCGGTCGGCTTCAACCAGCTGGTTGGGAGTGCGGCGCCGCTCGACAACACCGGTTCGGGAATGCGTCCCCCCCTAAAATCGCTCGGCCACCCGGTCCGAGTCGCGGTCAGCCGGACTACGCCCTGCAGGGCCCGGCCGGGCCGGGCCATAGCCCCCTTGAGCCGGGCTGTGTGACTCATCGGGCCGGTCTACCCTCTGTCGAGTCGGACCTGCCAAAACCGGGTTGACCCGACCCACCGGCCCACTGGGATTAATGGGTCGGGCCTGTTTTCACTTAAATGGAAATAACATCAAGACCAGTATCCAATCAACGCGCCGTCTGCGGCACGGGGATTCTCACGATGAGGCGGTACTTTTGCGATACTCATTCTGAGTTTTGTAGGACTTTGGAAATGTGTCCGGGTTGGTTCGAAACTGAAACCAATCGGGCTCTCCGAGCAGAAACACATATAACTTAAGGACCAGACGTCTGATTGATGTACCGTCAACTATGTTGGTTTCCTTTTGATGAGAAGGTTCATTTGGAATACTCCACATGAGGTTTGTATGTTGTATGAGTATGGTCGGGTTGGATTGAGTCTAAAAAACCAACAGAGCCCCTGGAACGGAAATGACAATAACTCTCAGACCGGTCGTCCGATTGACGCGCCATCTATTGGGTTGATACCCCTATGACATGGTGGTTCTTTTGAGATACTTTTATGCGAGAATTAGTGACACTTGGAGTATCGTCTTGTAGCTCGTGGAGCGGACCCTCCTGGTGATGAGAGAGGAGATTCCAGAGACCTAATAGCTGGCTGAGACTTGACGACTGCTGATTGATCAACTCGGAGTGATTAGGATAGCCCAGTGGGGAGCGCTTGGTTGTAGAAGTAGACCCACGGCAGAGGAGTTCTTGGTTGTAGAGGCAGACCCACAGTACATGACAGAAGGAGTACCTCTATTGGCTATGAAGGGGAGCGCTTGGTTGTAGCGGAAGACCCATGGTGGAAGGCACATGGTTATAGCGGCAGGCCCACAGTACTCGACAGGTGGAGTACTTCAGCAGTCCAAGGTAAGTGGGAACCGTTTGGTTGTAGCGGAAGTCCCACTGTACTCGATAGAGGAGGAGTTCTCCAGAAGCTATGGTTTCGACACCGTGAATGAAAATCCTAGTTTGAGCTGAGTCAATGACCTTTGTGTTTTTTTTCATGATTGAGATGAGTTACTTGATATCTTTGGTATATTTATGGGCATATACCTAAGTAATGGTTATCCATTGAAATCATACTTTGTGTTTTATCCTTGTTGGATTTTTGTGAGACCTTGATGGTCTTGGGGTCCCTACTGAGTATCATTATACTCACCCCTGCACGAGCTATGTCTGTACGACGTTGTGTTGGATGTAGACGATGGATAACACTGACCGTGGCTGAGTGTATGAGGACTGAATGGTAGCGAGAGGTGGACCTGATGATGACACGATACCCAGAGGAGATGTACGGTCATAGATAACGGAGGAGACCATCTGCACCCACCCTTCATGTGGGGTTCCCGGAGGATGACTCAGTGGTTGATGTTTTAATTTTCTGCAGTTTTACTAGCTTTTCAGTTGTAATGTACTTTACTGTTGGGCTTGTATATATGGCCCCTTTACTTTCATCACTTGATTTTGTATTCAGTATTTCTTAGTGCTTTCTTCTATTGCATACTCTATTGTGTTTGTTTACTTTTATAAAGGAAATGCATTCTCTTTTTAACGGGATTTACGCCATTGGTGCTAGTCTCCAGCCCCTGACCTATGGAAGGGGGCTTGGGATAGTCAAGACACTGGCCCTAAGGACGGGTCGTGAAATATTTGTATCATAGGAGTTAGTTCTACCGCAGAACTCTGGACTCTGATATTTCTTTCTATGAAGCAATAGTGTTAATAGTACCGAGTGTGGTTTTCAGTTCAGGGAGTCCAGTGTTGGTGCGGTGGTTAAACGTATCCATACACCATGAGCATGAATTCTGTCTTCCGACATAGTACATGAAAAAACGGATTACGTGTGTGTTTTAAATTGTTTTTTTCTTTAATTCAGCTCAATCCAGGTCAGCTCACCAGGTATAGCCTTTTGACCATGTCGCATCTGTTCTTTCAGGATGCCTCCCCGCAGAAGACCAGTTAGAGCCCATTGAGTTGTACGTACTGACAGCCCGTCGAGCGATAAGGCCTCAGTACAGGGCCCTATTCCTATTGAGTCACCATAAGAGGCACCATCGGTACAACTTCCCGTTGGTCCACAGATGCCAGCAGCCCTAACAGCAGGCGATGCACACTACTTGAGCGCACTGCACGAGTTCCAACACTAGAGTCCACCCAGGTTTTGGGGATGGATGGACCCACAGGTGGCTAAGGATTGGATTGAGGTTACGGAAAGAGTCTTCAGACTAGTAGGGACACAGTTAGAATTTATGGTGATCCTTACTGCCAGCCTCCTTCACGCAGCAGCAGGCAGATGGTGGAGCCTGATGTTACAGATGCACGAAGAGGTAACACTTCTATGGGCAGACGTTGAGAGCCTATTTTGGGCGATGTTTGTACCATCCACCCTTTGAGTGGTGCGTATACAGTAGCTACTGCTTCTACACCAGGGAAGCATGAGAGTAGCACAGTACTCAGTGTGGTTCACATTCCCCTTGCGCTACTCTGCAGATATGGTATTGGACCCGTTCTTCAGGGCCCGGACCTTCGATCAGGGACTCAGACGAGAGATTAGAGCTTCAGTTGTCTCCCATAGCTTTCGGACGTACACATGGGTCTTGGAGCGAGTCCTAATAGTGGAGAGTTTATTTGCTGATCAATCTCCAGCAGCGGCACCCAATACTAGTTGACATGTAGTGGAGTCTTCTACAACCGGCAGTAGACAGATGACACAGGGGTCCAAGAGGACTAGACCCACAGGTGGTTGACCGCATTACTCCGGATCTTGTGTGTGAGGAATTCGGGTGGAGACAGAATTACCAGGAGCAGACAATGTCACTCCTGTGGCGGTCTTGGTCACATGGCACGTGACTGTCCGACCTCCATTCAGACGATCAGCAGATAGATGAAGGACCTCCCAGGAAATGGCAGAGGATCTATCAATGTGGACCACAAGGACTAGGAGACTGAGGAAGAAGAGATGGTCATGAATCTGGTGGTTGAAAATGCTTTGAGTTGTTTCCACCATCACCACCACCAGGAGGTCCACCCCGACCGCAGGGAACATGTGGACATGGGAGAGCACAGCTTCAGGCAGTTGAAGCATAGGACTATGGATCTTCAGAAGCAGGTGGAGATAAGAAGGATTAGTTCCAGGCATAGTGGCCTTTGTTCAATAAGCTTATTGCTTCATTAATATCGTTGTTGTGGTTTCTTTGTGTCTTTGTACTTTGAGCTGCAGTAATAAAAGACACTTGTCCTTGTGTATTTTCTTTCCTTCCTTTTTGTGTGGTTAATACTAAGAGTATTAGGTTAAATCAGTTGACTTGACCCTAAAATTTAAAATTTCTATAGGAGGATACCCAGTAACCACACACTGATGCCGACAATGTGACTCAACCCTTAGAGGCTAAAATGATGGCTGGACCTCTTGGTAGTAGCATCAAGGCCTTAAGATGTCATCCATGGCATGAAATAGTACCGTTTATGTCATGATTGATTGTATTAGGAAAAGAATTTGGTTCATCCAGGGGATGAGACATGATATTAATTTTTGGAAATGGAGAAATCTTAGTAGCTCTTGTAGGATGTAAGAGAAAATGGTTGTAGTCGAATTACTTAAAAATGAATAGTCACACCTGTAGTTCGTTTAGATAACGGTTTACGGTTTACTCTGATCACAAAAGTCTTAGATGCATTCTCAGTAAACCCATTTGTTTTTCTAGTGTGTGTTGTAGACATATGAGGATGTAAATCCCTGAGGTGGGAGTAATGTAAAGACCCAGAAATTTCAAGGAAATTTTTTTCTTAAATACCTTGTAAATTTACGAGTATGAGGTTATTGATGGCACTTGATTCTGAGGCCCGGTGTGTCCGGAATCAATTTCTATATTTTTGTTCATGTACGTTCAGTAAACGTACATGCTATTTTTTCTATCTTTTTAACCGATCCTCGGAATTGAAATCTGAGGACACCAATGAACTCGCAGCGCCAGTATTCTCTTAATGGGACCTTTACCGCAGTTGCATTTTATGCGGGTTGAGAGTTAATATTTGGGGATTTAGAATAAAATAAATAAAATTTGTGGATCACAATTTTATTTTATGGATGTTAGTTATTTCCTCCCAAGGGGAGATAGAGGTGGGGCCCACACCCACATAACAACTCATGAGAGGATATTTGTGAGGTAGGGCCCACATGCCTTTACCTTTCATCTCCCCATAAATCCCCTCAACTCCCTTAAAAACCCTTGTTTTATTTTTGACAACCCACTTTAAACCTTTAGGCTTCCACTTAAATGTGGAGCCTCTCCATCTCCCATCCATTAAAGTTTCCAACTCTAATGCCTTAATTAATTCAATTTACATTTTGAATTAATTTTAATATAAATGGAAATGTTATATTATGGGAGGGCCTTATTATTATTTTGGTTGGAAAATATTTTGGGAGAGCTCCTGATAATTAGAATGAGTTCCTATATTCAATTAACATCCACCGAAGAATGACGAACATTTCCTTCGATATTTGGCTAAACCAAAGGAGAAGGAGCCCCCCGCTAGGAACGCCGATGATGCGCCATCTTCATCTCCTTCCTCCCCAACGTTAAGGAGTTGACGTCGTCACCATGCGACGCCGTTTTTCATGATGCCCGACTACCGCGAACCTTATTTCAAATTAGGGGGTTTGCTTCAATTTTAATTGAATAAAATTGTTCTTTGTTCTTAACTGAAATCATATTTTGTCTTCGGCCAATTGTTATCACATAATGCGGAGGGTGCGGGCCAAACGAACACGGCCCGAAGAACCAGCAATGGTTCTTGGATAATTTTGCGGCGGCAACGGGAGGTGTTGACAACGAACAGAAGCGGAGACCGTGCACTGGCAGCATGCGGATGAACTGCGGCCCGCAACCACTGGCCGCTCGGCCATAGAGGAACCGACCGGCCAAAGCTGGCCGGGCAGGTGAAACCACAGCGCCTCATGGTGCCGCGCTGCAGAAGATCGGGACCCACGTTCTGCGGGCCGCTCGATGGCCGAACGGTCTTGGAATACCCACGGTGCAAGGAGGGCGTCGCGCTGAAGGAAATATGGCCCACTCGTGTGGGCCTCTTGTGCCAGGAGGTTCGGGCAACTTCTGTCGGCCGGTTGGGAGGGCGTCGTCGCTAGGCGCTGTCGGTTCGGGAATGCGGGGGGCCACGCCACCCCCCGACCCCCCTCGGACTGCTCGGCCAGGTGGCCCACGCCCTGCCGGGCCGGGCCATGCCATGATGGGCCACACCATGCCATGCTCCCCTCGGGCCGTGCCGCATGACTCCACGGGCAGGTCCGACCCGCCAGCCCACTGGGCTTAACGGGTCGGGACCGTTTTCACTTTAATGAGAATAACATTAAGAACGGGCATCTGATCGATGTGCCATATGCGGCACTAGGAATTTTGTGACGAGGCGGTCATTTTGAGATACTCATGGTGAGTTTTGGAGGACTTTGGGAAAATGGTCAGGTTGGTTTGAAAACGAACCCAATCGGGCCCTCATAGCAGAAACACTTAGAACATAAGGACCAGACGTCCGATAGACGTGTTGTCAACTATGTTAGTTTTCTTTTGATGAGACAGTTCTTTTGGAATAATCCACATGAGGGTCGGACATTGTTGGAGTATGTTCGGGTTGTATTGATCATAAAAAACCAATCGTTCCCCTGCAATGGAATTGCCAATAACTCTCAGACCGGGAATCCGATTTACATGTCGTCTATTGCGTTGAGACCCCTATGACGTGACAGTACTTTTGAGATACTTATATGTGAGAATTTGTTAAACATGGAATATTAGATTGTAGCTCGTGGAGCGGACCCTCCCGGTGATGAGGGAGCAGATTGCAGAGACCTAGTAGCTGGTTGAGACTAGACGACTGCTGATCGATCGACTCTGAGTGATTCAGATGTCCTAGTGGGGAGCGCTAGGTTGTAGCAGCTGACTGACTATGGAGGAGTTCTTGGTTGTAGTGGCAGACCCACAATACTCGACACAAGGAGTACATCGGTAGCCTATGAGGGGGAGCGATTGGTTGTAGTGGAAGACCTAGGGTGGGAAGCGTTTGGTTGTAGCGGCCTTCCCAAAGTACTCAACAGGTGGAGTACTTCAACAGTCCTAGGATAGTGGGAAACACTTGGTTGTAGTGGCAGACCCACTATACTTGACAGATGATGAGTTCTCAAGAAGCTGTGGTATCGACACTGTGAATGAAAATCCTGGTTTGAACTGAGTCAATGACCACTGTGTTTTCCCCATGATTGAGATGGGTTACTTGATAACATTGGTATATGTATGGGAATATACCTGAGTAATAGTTATCCGTTGAAATAATACATTTTGGTTTATCCTATTTGTATTTTTGTGAGACCTTGAGGGTCTTGGGGTCCCGACTGACTATGATTATACTCACCCCTACATGGGATATTCCCGCTCCTCGTTGTATTGTATACAGATGAGAGACAGCGCTGACCGAGGCTGAGTGTACGAGAACTAGATGGTACCCTGGAGGTGGACCTCATGACGAGACTGTACCCGGAGGAGACAGATGGGCGTGGAGCAATGAGGAGACCATATGTACCCACCCTTCCGATGGGGTTCCCGAAGGACGACTTAGTTGTTGTTGTTTTACTTTTCTGCAGTTGTAGTAGCTTTTCAGTTGTACTATACTTTACTATTGGGCTTGTATTTCTCGCCCCATTACTTTCAACACTTACTTTTTTATTCAGTATTACTAAGTGCTTTCTTCTATTGTGTACTCTATTGTGTTTGTTTACTTCTATAAAGGCAATACCTTCCCGTTTTATCTGTATTTACGCCTTTGGTGCTATTCGCCACTCCCTGGCCTATGGAAGGCGGGCTTGAGGTAGTCACGACACCGGCCCCGAGGATGGGTCGTGATAGTTATTCATTTTTTATATTCTCATTTCAAAAATTATTCTAAATATTTATATAATTAACATATATAATATTTATATAATAGTTATAATTCATGTGATAATGAAACCATGTGAATTTTTCACAGACCAAACTATCAATTAGAATCTTACATGAAAAACAAAATTATTATCACTCTATCAAATGATTTGAGTATATATTTATTAATAAAAAGGAGTTGAAATATTATTAGAGGCTCACATATGGTATTATAAGTATGAATATTTTAATGTAGTAGATTAATAATAAATTTAAATTTATTATATAGAAGGATAAAATCACTTATGATGAATTTTCAACTTGATGAAAGAGAATTCGGTTTAGATATCATTTTACTTTCAGACTATATGTGACAAGATTTACATTGTAAAAATACTTACAGTGTAATGATGATGTTTCAACAATATATAATTTCTATATATGAGACTAGTTAAAGGAATATTATTATGTATTTAATTTTTTTCGGAAATATTAATTCTATGTATTGATGATTCTATATGGATAATTGTAGACTTATATGAAATTTTGAGAATAAATTGTATTGATCATTAAAAATATAATTAATGCATAGGATTATTATTTTCACGGTGAGGCCCATTTATAGACATCACTTTGATGTATTAAGAGGCCTTGTGAGACAAAATTACAGGAATTCAATATTAGATGGGTATCTATTTTACAACTACCAAATCGTAAAAAATTATGTATTGGATGTGAGGCCTTGATGGTAAATATAATGACCCGAAATTGTTGAATTAATGAAAAAATTATCAAGTATTCTTGTTAAAGAAACACATGCATTAATGTGGTATTTTATGGAATTTATAGTCATTTAGATTTAACTAATCATTAAGAATCAGAAATATTGATAATTTATCCCTTATATAGCTACTATTAATATTATTATATTATGGGTTAGGATAAAGTACCATTGACGTAATGGCTGAAGCGACTTCCTCAACCAGTAGTATTGTACCATAAAAATCCTATTTATCGAAGCCTTTGAGGTAGATATAATTACCCATATTTTATTTTAACCAAGACCAATTTGAGTTTAATTTTTTTTAAGAAACATCATTTATGGGGGATGTTAAATTTCATCAATATAATGGGGCTAACCATTTTAATCAAACCAGCCCATAAAAATTTCAACATCACCACCTTAACCATAGTACATTTTCTAGTGTAATAAAAGGTTATGTATTTAAACTATAATAACATAAATTTGAATATATTATTTTTAACAAAAAATTATAAAATTTATACTTTTTTAATATTATTTTTTAAATGATTAATTGATGAGTTTGATAAAAAATATATTTTGATATAATGAAACACAAATTTTATTTTAGTGAAATATATAGATTCAATAAAGACACCATGTTGAGTAATTCATGAATTTTAAAAATAAATGTTATTTTAATAAAATATTTTTATAAAATATTTTTTATTAAAAATAAATAATAATATAATTATACATAGTAAAAAGAAATTTTAACAAGGTTCAGAAAAAATATTATTGTGAATAAAAAATTCTTTTTAAATAATTGTGGATTTTTAATGTTAATGGGAAAATAATAATATTTAGAATATTATTTTGATTACAAAATAATTTTTTAAATTATTATGTTGAAATTACGGAACAATTAATTTTTCATAATTTTCAAAAAATATTGAAATTTTATAAAAAAAATTAAATATGGTATAAATAAACTATATATATTATTACTTCATAATTAACCAAGAGTGGTGTAATATATGCCATAAAATTAAAAAGATCGAAAAAATTACGTTTCCCCTAAAAAATAATTTTTTTTATAAAACCCTAATGAGTCATCCAAAACCTATATTATTTATTTAAAATTAAAAATAAATTATTTATAAACATGAAACACTTCCACATCACCAAGGGAATTATTTTAATGTTTTTTGTTCTTATCTGTATAAAATTTTTCAAAACACACATCTATGGTAGAAACCCTGGAAAAAAACCATGATATGGTTAGTGGATTTGATTATATTATCATATAGATTCTAGAACCTATGTTTGGAAATTTATAATGAATTCTCTTCTACAATTCCATATAATCCTTCCAGAAAACACATTCTATTACACTAAAAATCATTTGATCATGACATTAATATACCATTCTCCCTATATATTCCTCCCAATTTTCCCTAAATATCATAACAATATCTTCTCGTGAATTTAGATGTTTCCTCTGAAGGCGAGGGATCCTCTCCTTCTCCTCTTTATTTAATCACCTTCTTTATGTCATGACTTATGATTTCCAATTTTTAATCTTGGTATATTTTTCCCATATCCCTATTTAAATCCTTCTGATTACAATTTAATCACATAACTCTTTCCCAATTATTCTCCCCTTATGTAAATCATTATGTACACTCTATATTATTGAAAACAATTTTGGAAAATTTCCAGGACAAATATTCTTGTAGTGAAGACCCATATTCATTTCCACTGATTGAAATTAACCAATTTATTTTAATCCTTCATTTATTGGGTATCTATAAAAATATAATATAATATTCTATAACATGGGGTTAAAATTGATGAAAAACATCATTATGTTTTATGATCTATGTGGAAACCTTATGCACATGCATGATATGAAAGGGACGGACGAGCATAGATTTATATATCCCACTAATGCATTTGGAAATGTTTTTAACACATGAAATATCATGTATGGTGAAAATGAAGTCATCCTAAAAATAATGTCATATTTTTTCTTGGATGTTAGTCTTGAATTATGTTTATGAAGTCATGTTTGGAGTTGTTTCCAAATTCCAATGTTGTCTTTATGCTATCATCTTATATCATACTTCATTATTCAGGATTATTACTCTCACCAATCTTATGTTAACATGATGTTATAAATTTCTAACATTAATTGAATTTATTCATTCAATTATTTAATTATTCCTTTATAATATTTATAGCTAAATTAAATCTTATGTATGTCCCTAGGTTATCCCGTGCCATTTTAGAGGAATAATGAAATTTTAGGGGCATGATAAGGATTTTTTCAATAATGTCATTATATTTTTATTGAATGTTGATTTCATATGTACATCATTTCAAAAAGACACCAAGATTCATGGTATTATAGGATTGTATAATTGTTACCTTTATCTACTAAATCTTGAAATAATGTGTATTAAAAATATGGTTTTCATTTTTTTATCAGAGAAAAGTCTAGTTGTTTTTTAATTTGGGATTAGAAAATTCTATTGAAATAATTTCTGATGAGGATAAAAATATTAAAACATCACAATATTTTGGTAATGTATACTATGGATTCAAATAAAATAAATATATTTTGGGACACTATAAGTGACGTTTTATATGAAATTGATGTACCTAGGGGTAATAACCCCCAAAGGGTGTATTGACCAGGACTAGATCATCACCTAGTGCATAAAAAATGACTATGCTACATATCATGTTCAACAAAATAGTGTGATATATGTCGGTTAATCTACAAGATTCTTATGAAATCCTTATTATGGGAAAAATGAAAATAATATTTTTTTTGATAGCCAATAGATCAAGGATAATATTGAATGAATCCTAGAAATCCATATGTTAAAGAAAATATGTCTTTTATCAGTAATCCCTTTAATGATCATGGTTTAACATTTATGACATTAGTTATTAAAATACACTCAACCATAATTTCCCTTTAATTTCTTGTTGATGTATAGAAATATGAGTAACTAAGTCTATTACCAATGTTAGGGTATATTTAATGATGACCAAAATAAAATGCCAAACCTGATGAGAGAAGAAGATACAAAATATAGGATAATACATTCTCAATTAACTAAGGGTTTGAATAGAATCCTAAATCACGTGTAAATTTTAAATCATCATAAGAAAGAGAATATTCCAATATAATCATAAATGTTATAAAGGCCTCTAATATTCAATGGAACTTCTAATAATATAATGTCATAGGAATAGATCAACTCCATTTTAATGATATTTTCCATCATTTAATACTCAGATAAATAGAATTTTGTGTTGGTTGTTTGTTATATGGAGGGATAATTTAATAAATTGTTGAAATTGGACAAAAATACAAAGCATGAAGAAGATATAGAAGTGATAGAGTGGAAATAAATATGGAAAATGATTTCTATTAATATTTTTAATAAAATTTTTAAAATAATATTGATAGTTATTTCCTTAACCTTAAAAAATAGGATCACAAAATCATATTGGAGTACGTGTAAAACATCACAATATAAGCACAAAAGGCCCCTACCTTTGTTATTATCAAATAAACAATATTTTACATCTTATTTGGTGAACTAATTCTCTTTCTACGAAACGTTGTAGCTATTAAAAACATTGATATCTAAGAAGAAATTTAAAAATGTGCCTTCAATGTAAAAATAGAAATTAGAGAATCTATAGGGTATGTTAGGATTTGAGATAAGAATGATAGGTTTTAATTAAATTTTTTAGGAGCACTAGAAAAATATAATTGGGAAAGAAACTCCATCATCCCATGAGTGAAAATTGTGGGAATAAGAATCCTATAAATTACATTAATGAGATAATTATATTTGTTATGTGTGGAATAAAAGGGATTTTTTCCTGAAATTTTGGATGGGAGAAACCCACTAATGTGATAGAATAAAATAATTCTCTAGTTAACCATCCACATATCATCAGGTGATTCTATTGCAATGAACAGGGAAACTATAAAAATCCATTCCATAAGAAAAGGTCTATCTATGATAATTGATGAAAACAACCTCTATAACCTAGAGAGAAAGAGATAACACATTCATCCCAATTACAGAGGTGGATCCAGAAAATGATGAATAAAAATTTATTAATGAAAAAAAAGAAAATGGTACAGGAGAAAATAAAAACAAGAAACACCAAACAACCAAAATATATGGTTATGGTGAAAGATAACAAAAACCAACGAAACAAGAAACAACCATTAAAATAAGGAGGACACTGGATGTCAAAAAGAAAATTATGCAAAAGGAAGCCCGCAACAGAAGGCTTCAAGTACAGCATGAGCACTGTGTGTAGTGCCAAATTCTTCATTCACAAAGGCTTCTTCCAGTGAAGACAACTTCTTGGAAATTTCCAATTCAAAAAAGGTATGATCCAATAGGAAACCCTTGAGATTAGGATCTTGCACTTCTCCCATGAGATAATCAGTCTCCACAAAATATGCAACAATGCATTCCACTCCAGGCCGCCACTTCATGAATGATGCCCCGAAAAAAATCTACATCTTGAAAACCATTGTAAGAAATAATAGAGAAATGAAATCCTGCCACTTCATTCCTGTAGAAAAAATTGAAACAAACCACTCCAAATAATAAAAAAGTATTAAATTAAAAAAATAGACCCCAATGATGTGATGACTGATACACTTGTAATTTTTTCAAGGATATCGACCTTACTATTTGATTCTAGTTCTATATATTCTATTATATCAAACAATTTTATAAATCTATTTAATCACAAAACAAAAAAAATGGTTGTATGGTTATCAGGGATGATGTGAAATGGGTCAACTATTGCATCCCATGTATATTTATATATATTCCATTGTTGAAAGTTATGTATTGATTATTCCAAAAACAATCTTTTTATACCACCTCCAAAATAATTTTATTCTATTTACTTCATGGATTAGATTTCCTTTTATACAAAATATAAATTTCTAAGAGAACAAAATCACCCTCTAAATATAATATTTACCTATGATTCAATACATGTGAAAGGAGGAAGACTAATCTTATTTGGTATCGAATTATCAAGAATGGATATTATTTCATTACAAGAAAGTTTATCACGCAATAATTATTGATAATAAAGAAAAAACTGTCCTCGATGACATTCCCAACATATACTAATTCATCGTTGTATTTCAGAATGAAATTTATAGTCTTCCTCCTAGCAAGAAATATATGTTTTAAATATAGAATATACCAATATAATTTCCAATATCCAATAGCCTATATAGACTGTCTTTATTGAACATGAGATCCTAATGTATCAACTATAACATAATCTAGATTAAGCATATATATGCCAAAGTACTTTACCATAGGGTGGGTAGGTCCTCCTGTTGAAGAAGAAGGATAGATCAATGCACCTATAAAATTATTATTTTGAAATCATCATGCTCATGATAATGAATAAGTATTTTCTACCAAGAAATGCTGACTTTTTATCAACTACAAGGAGAAAATGCTTCTCTATAGTTGAACATAAATCAAGACATTATCATATAATAGTGAAGTTTGTTGATGTATCCAAAAATTCATTTTGTATAAGTACTAGTAAATATTTGTTTATAGTTATTCCATTTGGACTCAATAATAACACAAAAAATTTCATGAAAATAATGAATGGTACATTAGAGATTACCTTGAAAAATTTGTGTCAGTATTTATAGATTATACTTTTATCTAATCGAAATGTAAAGAGAAATATGCGGACAATTTAAATAATTTTTTGAAGACCATATAGATGGAAAATTTATATCAATATTATAGTAAAGGTGAGTTTTTATTAATCAAATTTACATTATTGGAGAATGTTATCATAAAAAATGGATATTTTTAGTTCCTTTAAAAAAATTTAGGCAATTGATTGATGACCTAGGAAAACATAAATGGTGGAAATTAAAAGTTTCTTTTACTTAGCTTGGATATATTGTTAATTTGGGATAAACATATCATGAATTTCACTCCCTCTAACAAATCTTACTCTGACAGGAGTAATTTATGTCTAAACATATGAATGTGATGAAATATTTAAAGAGTTGATAAAGAAGATAATCACTATAGGTATGATCATACTACCCATTATTGCGTAATGATTTGTAATCTATAGTGATGTGTCCCAATAGGTATCGAGTTGTGTAGTTATATTGAATGGAAAATGATCGGAGATGATTTCAAAAAATTAATGATAGATGATAATAACTACCTAATACATGATATAGAATGGGAATTAGGGATCTTCACATTAAATATATTGTGGAATTATTTCTATGGAGAAACATGTGACATATATACATACTATAATACCCTCATTTTCGTGTTCACAAAAAAAATTGCACAGTAATATTCCAATGAATGTGGTTAGAGATGATGAATGATTTTGATTGTTAAATCCATTTAAATCATGGGAAATAAAATAACATAGAAGGTTTTTTAGTATAAAGGATCCCACAATCCTATCCATGTATAGGAATTCAAGGGATCCAATCATTATATACCTAAAATTTAGGGAAACTATAATTATAAAATTATCATCATTACCTTACTAAAATAACCTCTCAACCATACATTTCTTATATGATCAATGAGGGATAGAAAATGATTAGTTTCTATAGAATAATATATGGACTATTATTTTTATAAGAATTTCAAATGATAGAGTTATAAGAATTGTAATTCAGATATTTTTCCCTTAAAAACAATAATTGTAGAGTGAGTGTGTAGATTATGTTCATAGATTATCATTTATTATACATCAATGAAAAACAATGATGCATACAAATTTGAATCAAATGTATAGACCTAAGATTTTCGTACATGGAAATTACATTACTTTTGATGAATACTTAATACACAAAAAAAACACACAGGGACCGTAATAGTTTAGTGTCTTTGGAAACCCGGAACATAATCTTCAAATCGTGGTGAATAAATATTGTCAGTATGTAAGGCATAGGTCATAAAGGAACATTAATCATGTTAAAATAGAATTGGAATAAAACATGTAATTTTGGTAACCATTAATCACATGATATGATTTCTATAGTATCCAAGGAATTTCTTCCAAGACCATCTTAGTGGACAAAGTCCCTTTCTGAATCGAGTTCACTCATCGTTCTAGTCTTGTATCCCTGATCCAGATTAAATTACCATTCTAGACATGTATATATCATGAGATATAAATATTTACCCAATGAATTGGAGGGAGATATAGGTCCCACCCATCTCATAATGAAATCATTCTTACTTGTTCCACAAAATAAACACAAATCATTCATTATAACCGAAAGAATAAAATGGGTTTCATAAACATAATCCCATCATAACATAATCCATATAAAACAAATGGATATCATATTATCATAATAATAATCAAACAATTTAAATAATAGAGAAATTATATGTGAAAAATAAACATACTGAATAATTTCATCTTAGATGGAAAATAGTTTTCATAAAACACTTGAAATGAATTCTTGAAGAAAATAACCTTTATTCTTCAAAATCATTTACTTTTCACAAAATTCCATGGAATCTTAAAAGAAAAGGATTTTTTTGAACATAGACATGAAATCTTGTAGAGTAATATATATTATGAAATGGTCTTATGAAACCATAAAAATCCATTCATGCTATATAAGTTAAGAAAACATTCTTCTCGTACTTTGGCCGAAAAAGTCAAAAAGTACCTTGTACTAAAAATGACAAAAGATTCCTTTCATATCTTTTACTAAAAATTCACCAGTGGGTAAAATTGGATTTAATCAATTGTAAGAGGATAGAAATAATATTACATATTGAGGAAACATGGATGTGGATTATAAACATTTCCCAGTAAATTCTGAAGTATAAACAATCTTGAATAAAAATGAGATTGTAAGATTTTCCCTTACCTTAAGTCTGATATGCTTCGTACATATCCGAAAATCATTTAAAATAATTTAAATAATTTAATTGACTTATTAATGAATCATATTACTTGTTCGGATATCATATATGCTACACTTATGACTTTATATTACCCGTTCTTTTGTAAATTCCATGTTAAAGCAGTGTTTTGGGTAAAATCGTTTTATTTATCGTACATGTTTGGACTTGTTGTTCTTTATATTATTATTACTTATATCACGATTTAATTACTTACAGAATGTAAACCATGATTTATATATCATATATATTCAGTTTATATATATATATAATTGATATATGAATGAAATGAAATACACCGTTCATGGAGACGGTAGACCGTACATACGAATGAACGTTGTTTTCCTTTCCTTATTGACTTGAATGGAATTAAGTAAATGACATACATATATATAAATAAATACAGTAGCATTATTATTTCATATATGTCATGATTACTTATTATATATACTTTATAAACATTCTTTAATTTTTAACATTGAAAATGAATCTCATCGCGTCGTGGAGACGGTAATCCGTACGTACGCACAAGTGATGATATCTTTACGATATTTATTGAATGGAATTGGAGTGGATGTTATAACATCTTAGAATAAGTATGATGTTATAATAATCATATATAGTTATTCTTTATACCATTATACCCATCCAAGTATGGTGGTGGTGGAGAAACTAATTACACCACAGTGTGGAGACACTATTCTATACGTTCTCATGCGCGATGATTTCATTTTTCGTAGGATGGATAGAAGGTGAAATAGAGTTGTTTCATATTTATAATAATATATCAGTATATTAGTGATACTGATGTTATTACATTCTAATGAAACAACTAAAGTAGAAGAAGTTAAAGAAGAAAGAAACTTGAAATAATCGGTAGAAGAGATTACCTCTTCTTCAACGCACCTCTTTTAAACTTCTTCTTAGGGCACTCGAGTTGGTATTTTGAGAAGACCAGAACCTCTATGATATAACTAGAGAGGTTTTGAAGAGTAATTATTAGGGTTTGGATGAGCATCAAAGGTCAAAAGGGTGTGAAGAGAATAGGGAAGGGGTACCCCTTTTATAAGGGAGGAGAGGGGCACCTTTGGAAAAAAAATAAAATATTATTTTATAATAGAGTCATATTCGGATTATAATAGCACTAAATTGATTTATTTCTAATATAAAGTTGGTATGGGTCGAAATAATCTCAACAAATATGTTTTAGACAAGTTTAGGTTACTATTTTAGCCTTATCATTTAGATTTAACTCTAAGTTAAATGATTTAAATTTTACCGTGTCTTCTTGTTTTCTTACACTATATGGTTAATAAACATACTATAATAAGACAAACGAACCAAAAGTGGTTAATTATTAATATATATAACCTTATCTAATTCAGTTGGCCTAACCTTATATTTTCAGGAATATAATAACAATTAATAATATAAATTTTTTTTTAAAAACTCTTTTATGTCAATTTTGACACCATTTGGTAATTGATTTTTGTGAAATTAATAACGACATGATTAGTTAGAAACAAGATAATTGCATAAATACTAACATGTCATATTAACCTATAAAATTAGAAGAATACATAAAAAGTCTAAATTACACTTATTTGGGTATTTATAACATCAATTATGTTAGTATTTCATTAATAAGGTAATTACTACATCATCATTGTGTCATAAATAAATTAAATTATATAATGTCTAAAAATTATAAATAAAATATAATTATATATGAAATATGTTTAGCTTTCTTATGAATATTTATAGTTGAATTTTTCTTATGTATAACCCTATATTAAAAATTATTTAGTCATTAATCTTTGATTTTAACTATTTTTACCCTTCTTTAAATAAATTAATAATAAATGTCCTAATCTAATCCAAGTGGACCTAAATGGTCATATTTTATTCCTAAGTTTGTTTTTGGTCGAATTAAACTTATCCAATAGAATTTGGACATATGTTAGGGTAATAATAAAATCATTTTTACCCTTAATTATGCTATTAACTTTTAACCATGGTAAATAAAAGTAAAAAGTTACTATTCACCAAAAAAAATTATCTTATTGAACAACATTTTACTCCTTGATATTAACCGTGTCTCTCGGATTTTATAAATTCCACTCATAGAAGCGGTAAAATTATGTTTTACGTAAATTTTCAAATTCTCCTAGGAGGTGGGTAAAAGACGGTGAAAAGTTCAATAAAAATTTTATGTATCTAGAATTATTATAAAATGACTCAAATGAATTACATTGAACTTATATAGGTATTATATATCAATTTTGACCTAAAATAAATTTAAATAAAATAAATAATTATAAAAATTCAGTTTTTAAATAGTATCCCAGTGTTTTCACTATTCATCAAAAATTGAATGTTTTCAGAAAAATACCAAATATTCACCCTAGGCTAATTTAGATATTCCGAATCCAAAAATGAAGTCCATTTTGAATGATAAAATTCATAAAATTTAAAAAAACGCGGGTATTACTATTCATAACGGCTAGTTTATAATAATATTATAATAATATCTCGTTTAGTGAATCATGGTATTGCGTACTACACGTGCTATCGAAGAAGGTCTTGATTGCGTGTAATGCAAAACAAGTCAGGGTTGCGTGTCGTGAAAGCTCAATTTGTTATTGTGATTAACATAATCAAAACTTATTTCATTTATACATTAAACAAAATCTATACATAATGTTGCATAGAATAATTTCCACAAAACGAACTTGAAATTGTGTGTAACACGAGCCAAGAATAGTGTTGCATATACTGCAAGATAATATGGTGTTGTGTATAGTAAAATCTAATCTTGGTGTCGTGTATAATATAATACATTAAAGAAATTAAGAAATAATATATCTCATAAAATCTCAGGGTGTTACATTCTACCCCACTTAAAATGAATTTCTCCCTCGAAATTCATCTGGGTTATAAATGTTTTACTACTTGAAAGATTCTTTAATAGAAACCCACATCATAAAAAGGAATACTAAAACTTAATATTAAAAAGTGAAGTAAGAAACACAACGGTTACCCAAATTAGCTCATCACTAGGTCTTCACATAGGAGAACATAGGTGAAAATATGGATATAGAAGAGAAACCTAACCATCATGTTCTGATGGAGAGTGGTGGAGAACATTGATATGAAAAATCCAACAATCACAAAGCCATAAATTTGTGATGATTTAAGGTACCATCAGATTCATCCGATATAAGGTCAATAGGACATCATTTTTTGTTTTCAATATAATTTCCCTAAAGATGAATGAAAATTGGAATTAGAAAAAATACTTTCATGATTTTGGTACAATCTCACTGTTCGTCAGTACTTGGACAATTTCCACTTCATGTTATAAATAAATGTAGTTGAATTTGTAATTCGTGATGTGTTAGCAGATCATGTGATATAATGATGGGTCTTTTAATCTATCTCAATCAAAATGTTAGAAAAAGTTATCAAAAATACATAAGTCCATCTATAGTGAGATTAATCATATATGGTTCCTAAAATGGACTTATAATTCATATATCATACGGCTTAATAGAATTAAACTAGTTTCTACAAACCAGGTACTTCCTGTAGGCTACTTGTAGGAAATAAAGGCATGTCACACTTCAGTTGTGGGTTCGATTCCCAGAGCCTTGTTTGACGCGACAGGTTGTCGCCCATCCTACCGGTTGTCCTTTTTCTAAAACAAAATTATTATAAAATTCCATAAATAATATTAAAAAAAGTTATAGCCTTAAAAAATACTTACTTAAGTCCAACATAATCCATTCCAATCTTTAGGATTATCTAAAATACTATTGTCCAAGCTCATAGTATAAAGAAAACAATTACTAGAATTTTCATCTTCCAAGCATGTGAATACCATCATTTATCCCCCATATATCATACGATATATCTTATTTCTCCAATTACAAACATGTGAATTTCATAATCATGTATTCTATTAAAAAATGAATACCCATTGACCCTTAGTGAAAACATGAATGCTGTCAAAATTTAACACTTCCCACATACCAAAATCCAAAAATTTCTATATACTCAAACCATGATATAACATTGTACATATATCGGTCATGAGATCATTAATACTAATAAACATTTTATTTTATCCTTATCATATCACTTTATTTCCAAAATCACATTTCATGGTTACTTGTACCATAAATTTATTGAAAACCACAATAGACCAATACATAAATATTCCAATATTCCATGATACTATATAGAACATTATTTTGGAATCCCATTTCATAAAAACATAATCATTCCACTACATCATTGTCATATTCAACCTCGCCAATAGTGATCGCATGTGACTTTCCTTTGTCCTTTTCCTTAAGAGGTTGTCGCTGTTGATCATCATTAACCCTTGGATTAGGGCATTGGTTAGCATAATGCTCCATTTCCTTGAACATGAAGCATTGAAGTGTTGGTGGAGAATTCTCTATAATCTTTTCTCTATTCACGTCATTAGAAACCTTTTTCCCAATACTTCGGCACTCAGCTACTTGATGACCTTATTTTCTACACTTGAATCATTTTCTAGTACCATTTTGACAATCTCCACCATGTTTTTTTCCACACTTTGAGCATAAAGAAGTATTCACCTTCTTTTCACCATTTTTCTGGGGTTTTCCTTGAACTCCATATTTATTTCCTTATCCAAACCATGAGATGGATATGTTAGACCAACTTACAGTTCTACCTTGATAGCACAATGCACAATTTCTTCATAGCTGCTGAAGACTCTTATAGCTAATTCCCTTCGAAGACTTGGTATTAAACCACTGAAGAATCGATCAACTATACTTTCAGGATGGATGATAAAGCCAGATGCATACAATTCAAGTCTTGTAAAATCTGCTTCGTATATACAAATAGATTCATCATCCTTCTTCTTAAGATCGAGTAACTCCTTTTCCATATTTTTTCGAAGAATATGAGGGAAGTACTTACGGAAAAACAAGTTCTTGAACTCGTCCCATTTCATGGATTCAATTTCATCTTGGGGCCTTGTATTATTAATTAGAGTCCACCACTGGTCTGCTTAACCTTCTTAATGGTAAACATCTAAAATGAATTTTTTATGTTCTGAACAGCGAAGTATGGAAAATATCTTTTCAATGGTACTGATCCATTGTTCAGCAACCTGTGGATTAGAAGACCCATTGAAAGACGGTGGACATTGACTCATTAAGGACTCATTAGAATATTATTCCCTTCTCTGATCATTTGTAAATCAAGAATGATTAATAGGTTGTGTAAGTATAACAATATGATTTTACACTCCATCTCCCATCGCATTTGGTTTTTCAGGAGGACAGTCATTCCATTTTCCATTACATTGATCAACAAGGTTCCTTCGAGTTCTATCCATCGTTTAAAACCCAAAAAGAATAGTGTTAGAGGAAAAAATCATTCTAGGAATACAATATAATAAAGGTGAATTACCTTGAATATCTAACATCTTTGGTTTAAGTATAATATCGCTACCATAATTCTAGGACTATAACCTATACTTATACTAATCCTTAGGGACATCCCTAGATATACCTTAGAAATATCTCTAGGGATCTCACTAAAGTTTTCGCATCCTAGTTTCCAATGGTTAACTAAACATTTCCTCTGATACCAACTGTAGAAACTAAAGCTTGTCATACATTGGAATTACATTACTTTTGTAGAATACTTAATACATAACAAAAACCAACACACAAGGACTGTAATAGTTTAGTGTCTTTGGAATCTTGGAACATAATCTTCTAATCATGGTGAATGATCTTAAACATCTCCCATAAAGATCTTCACCTATTTTTTATTACCTAAAACATTTATTTATATCCTGGGAAAAATAAAACATATAAATGTTGAGCTCAAATTCTCATTAAGGGTATTCATGGATAAAATAAAACAAATCATATACATGTGAACTTCAAAACATGAATATAAATTTACACATCAAAATCGTGAGTTGTAAAATAAATCTTCGCAGTACATAAGGCATAGGTCATAAAAAACATTCATCATGAAAACATAAAATGGAATTAAAACATGTAATTTTGGAAACCATTAATCACATGATATGATTTCCATAGTAGCCAAGGCATTGCTGCCAAGACAATTTTAGTGGACAAAGTACCTTTCTGAATCGAGTTCACTCCTCGTTCTAGTCCTGTATCACTGACCCCGATTAACTTACCATTCCAGCCATGTATATATCATGAGATATAAATCTTTACCCAATGAATTGGAGGGAGTTATAGGTCCCACCCATCTCATAATGAAATCATTATTACTTGTGCCACAAAATAAACATAAATCATTCATCATTACCCAAATAATAAAATGGGTTTCATAAACATCATCCCATCATAACATAATCCATATAATACAAATGGATGTCATTTCATCCTAATAATAATAAAACCATTTAAATAATAGATACATTATACTTGAAGCATAAACATACTGAATAATGTCATATTAGATGGAAAATAGTTTTGATAAAACACTTGAAATGAATTCTTGAGGAAAATGTCCTTTCTTCTTCAAAATCATTTTATTTTCAGAAAATTCCATGAATTTTTTTAAAAAAATGATTTATTTTGAAAATTTTCATGAAATTTTGTAAAGTATTCTTTATTAATAAAAGGGGTTACCAAATCGTAAAAATCTGCTCGTGCCTTATATGTTGAAAAAACATTCTTCACGTACTTTGGCCGGAAAATTCAAAAAGTACCTCGTATTAAAAATGACAAAAGATTCCTTTAATATATTTTTACTAAAAACTCACCAATGGGTAAAATTGGATTTAAAAAATTGTAGGAGGATTGAAATAATATTACATATTGAGGAAACATGTATGTGGATGATAAACATTTCCCAGTAAACTCTGAAGTATAAACAATCTCGGATAAAAATGAGATTGTGAGATTTTCCTTTACCTTAGGTCTGATATGATTCGTACGTATCTGAACCTCCTATATAATAATTTAAATAATGTAATTTACTTATTAAAGAATTATATTCATTGTTATGATATCATTTATGATTCACTTATGACTTTATATTATCCGTTCTTTTGTAAATTCCATGTTAAAGAAGCATTTTGGGTAAAATCGTTTTATTTATCGTATGTGTTTGGACTTGTTGTTATTGATATTAATATTAATTATATCAATATGTAATTACTTACAGAATTTAAATCATGAATTATATATCATATATATTCAGTATAAATATATATATATAATATAGATTAATGAATTGAAATACACTGTTCATAGAGACGATAGACCATACGTACGCATGAACGCTGTTTTACTTTTCTTATTGACTTGAATGGAATTAAGTAGATGACATACATATATATATACATAAATACAGTAGCATTATTATGTCATATATTTCATTATTATTTATTATATAGACTTTATAATCATTCTTGAATTGTTAACATGGAAAATGAATCTCATCGCGTTGTGGAGACGGTAATCCATACATACGCACAAGCGATGATATCGTTCCCATATTTGTTGAATGGAATTGGAGTGGATGATATAATATCATATAATAATTATGATGTAATAATAATCATATATAGTTATTCTTTACACCATTATACTCATCCAAGTGTAGTGGTGGTGGAAAAACTGATTACACCATAACGTGAAGATGGTATTCCGTACGTACGCACACGCGGTGATTTTGTTTTCCGCAGGATGGATATATGGTTAAATAGAGTTGTTTCATATTTAAAATAAAATATCAGTATATTATTGATACTGATGTTATTAATTTATAATGAAACAATGAATGAATAATAAGTTTAAGAAGAAAGAAACTAGAAAGAATCAGTAGTAGAGATTACCTCTTCTTCGACACACCTATTTTAAAAATCTTCTTAGGGCACTCGAGTTGGTCTTTTGAGAAGACCAGATCCTCTATGATATAACTATAGAGGTTTATAATAGTAGTTTTTAGGGGTTTTATGAGATTCAAGGCTCAAAAGGGTGTGAAGAGAAGAGGTAAGGGGTGCCCTTTTTGTAAGGGAGGAGAGGGGCACCTTCGGAAGAAACATAAAATATTATTTTATAATATGGTGATATTCGGTTTATAATAGCTCCAAATTGATTTATTTAGAATATAAAGTGGGTATGGTTCGAAAACCTCTCATAAAATATGTTTTAGACAAGTCTAGGTTACTATTTAAGCCTTATCATTTATATTTAACTCTAAGTTAAATAATTTAACTTTTACTGTGTCTTCATGTTTTCTTATACTATATGGTTAATAAACTTACTATAACAAGCCAAAATAACCCAACGAGGTTCATTGTTAATATATATAACCTTATATAAGTCATTTGGATAAACCTTATATTTTTTTGGAATATAATAACAATTAATAATATAATATGTTTTTTAAAATCTATTTTAAGTCAATTTTGACATTATTCGGTAATTGATTTTTTTGAAAATTAGAACACCATTATTAGTCCAAAAACGTTAATTGAATAAATTTTAACATGTCATATTAACCTAGAAAATTAGTGTAATTCAAAAAAATTCTCAAATTACATTTATCTGGGTATTTATAACATCAATTATGTTTACATTTCATTAATAAGGTAATTACTGCATCATCATTGTGTCATAAATAAATTAACTTATATAATGTCTAAAAATTATAAATAAAATACCATTATGTAGGAAATCATTTTATCTTTATAATTAATATTTATAGCCGAATTTATATTATGTATAAACCTATATTAAAAATGATTTAGTTATTAAACATTGATTTTACCTATTTTAACCCTTCTTTAAATAAATTAATAATAAATGTCCTAATCTAATCCAAGTGAACCTAAATGGTCATATTTTATTCCTAAGGTTGTTTTTGGTAGAATTAAACTTATCCAATAGAATTATGACATGTGTTAGGGTAATTATAATATCATTTTTACCCTAAATTAACCTATTTACATTTAATTGTGGTAAATAAAAGTAAAATGTTACTATTCACCAAAAAAAATTATCTTATTGAACCACATTTTACTCCTTGATATTAATCGTGTCTCTTGGATTTTCGAAATTCCACTCATAAAAGCAGTAAAATTTAGTTTTATGTAAATTTTCAAAATTTCTTAGGAGGTGGGTAAAAGACGGTGAAAAGTTCAATAAAATTTTTATATATCTAAAATTATTATAAAATGACTCAAATGAATTACATTGAACTTATATAGGTATTATATATCAATTTTGACCTAAACTAAATTTAAATAAAATATATAATTATAAAAAGTCGGTTTTTAAATAGTAACCCAGTGTTTTCACTATTCATCAAAAATTGAAAGTTTTCAGAAAAATACCAAAATTTCACCCGAGGCTAATTTAGATATTCTAAATCCAAAAATGAAGTCTATTTTGAAAGATCAAATTTATAAAATTTCAAAAAAATGGTATTACTATTCATAACGGCTAGTTCCTTATAATATTAAAAAAATATCTCGTTTAGTAAAACTTGGTATTGCGTACTACACACGCTATTGAAGAAGGTCTGAATTGCGTGTAATGCAAGAAAACTTAGTGTTGCGTGTAGTGAAAGCTCCATTTGGTGTTGTTTATAACATAAGAATAACTTTTTTTATTTATACATTAAAAAATCTATACTTAATGTTGCGTATAATAATTTCCACAAAAGGAACTTGAAATTGTGTGTAACATTAGACAAGAATAGTTTTTCATATACTGTATAATAATAAGGTTTTGCATATAGTACAATATAATCTTGGTGTTGTGTATAATATAAGACATCAAAGAAATTAAAAAATAATATATCTCATAAAATCTCGGGGTGTTACATCCAATATTCTAGTTGGATTACATGAAGAGGGATATTGTAGTGTTTATATATAGAATCATGGTATGCCATGAAGTCAAGATGAGACAACAAAAATCTAAGGGTATGATGAAACAATTTCCCATTCCAATATAAAATCAGGAAAACATTACAATGCATTTCATTAAAGGACTCACTATGACACCTAAATGAAAAAAACACATATTTGGTGGTAGTCAATATCCTTGAAACGTTTTCACATTTCATTGATATAAATTTTAATTTAACTCTAAACTACCATGTCATGATATACATAGTGGTAATACATCATGATGTTTTTCTCTATTATATTTGATCAATATATGAGTTCTACATAGTTGTATTAGTGAATCCATCATAATCAATGGATACAAATCTGAGAATCAACAATACTTGTCAACCTCATTCATATGGAATGTCTAAATAGCCATTCAAACTCTATATTATCTGTTGATGTCTTGTCCAATGTATTTACATGGATTTTTAGATCAACACCTTCCCATTATATAAATCTTATAAAAAATAGTTTCCATTCTAAGATCCAAATGGAACCATACGGGTCTTTGTATGGGAAATGATGTACGACTCAAAAATGATTGGTAGAAGTTGGAGAGAAGATTCTAATGTGACCTTATCTTTTCGATTAGATTACTAAGAGGTTCAAAAAATAATGTTCCATTTAAAATCTAGTCATATGTTAAAAATATATATACATATAGTCATTATTGAGACGTGATGTTTTAGGTTTAAGATAAAGTGTTCCTTTATATATCACCGTGGAATAAATTCATGAGCTTTTAGAAGAAGATAAATCTTAGTCGATGATGAATTGGCCCATTTGAGATCATTGATCACACCACAGTGGCAACCTATTAACTAGAACAACCACCTAATCTATCTCAAATATATTATATTTTCCATGTATATATCTAGAGTAAATGAATACTATACCCTTTATAATCACTAAATAAAAATGTGGAAACATTGGAGATTGATCACTCATTAGAGAAAACTATGGGGAATATCTTAGATCATATAGATAATATTATAAAAAATAATATAACTCAAATGGTTTAAGATTTTTAGAGGAAGACAAAGTATGAGATAAAATATGGGAACTAAAAGATGCAATGATACAGAAGTACCCTCATCTATTTTATTTTATGAAATGTAAATTTTTAGGGAAAATGTTCAAATTGTGGAGGAATGTAATGAAATAAAATTTCATAAATGAAATTCTCTATTTTCCATAGATAAACTTTTTGTGACGTAATACAGTCATTGAACACAAATTCAATACTCTGGTTATTTTGGATAATTAATTTTTGTTGGATTGAATAAAAATCAATGATCATCATAACCATTGATAATATATCCCTTGTACAGTCACCATTAAGATTTTTATATTAAGGGATATGATAGAGTCCAATGTATATAGACAGAAGAAGTGATAGCCTCAGCATGTACGATTCATCCAACTAAATCCCATTTATTAGAGCTTCAGAAAGAGATAAAATCTATAGAATTTCCAATTTTCCAACATAATGAAAAGATTCAACAACTACATAACGAGTTAAATAGATTCTAGTATAATTTTATGCTCATCAAAATGACACACCAACCATGATTGAAAAACAACCCCATAAAAATATCTCAATCGTACACCTTAAAAAATGATTCTGTTGCTTCAATAACAGGATATATATCTATACCCTAATATTATGAATTTTTATATTTTATTTTTAATAAAAAAATGATTATATTTTAAAAAAATTAATTTTATATTTTAAATGATAAAAAATGAGTTTGATAAATTATGTTTTAATACGATGATATAAAAATTTTGTTTCTGTTAAATATATAGATACAATATAGACACTATTTTATGATGTAAATAATTGTTATAATAAATTATATTTCAATATAATAATATTACTAAAAAATATTTATTATATATAAATGAAAATATAATTTTATGAAGTAAAATATATAATTTATAAGGGATGTTATTGTAAAAAAAGTATTTTCCCATAACTGGGGATTTTGTATTTATAAGTGTAAATTATAACATATAGAGAATTATTTTTATTATAAAAATATTATTATTGAAAAAAATAAATTAAATTTATACAATAGTGCTTTTTTGAAAATAAAAAGAAATAAAATTACAAAATTTTTGGTTAAAATTAAATACAGTATAAATATATGACATGTACTCACACATCATAATTATAAGAAAGATAAGTAATATATTCCACAAAAATAATCCATGATAAAAATTATGTTTCTCCTTCAAAATAATGAGTTTCTATTTCATTTTATAAATTTTACAAACCCATAATGAATCCCCCAAAACCTATCATATGTATTAAAGGTTTCAAATAAATTTATAATTAAAATGACACACTTTCACATTATCAATGAAGTTACATTAATGTGTTTTATTCATAGAAATATAAAAAAAATGAAATATTGTACTATTTTGGTATAAATTATATTAAATTACCATTAAAAGGGGTTGTTTTTTTATGACATTAACATATAGATTCCCAAACATATGTTTGGAAATTAATAATGAATTGTCTCCTAGTTTTTTGTATTAAATAACATAGAATCGCATTACTAATCACTAAAAACCCGTGTACCCTGTCATTACACTAGTTTTACTTCCCTATAGTAATCCATATGATTCCCCAAGATCTTAATAATTTTTTCCTATGATTTTAGAAGTGTCCTCTCGGGGTAATAGATATTCCCTTTCTCCTATAAATTGAAGTACTGTATTTATGTTCCGTCTTTTAATTTAAAAAATTTCAATTTGGTATAAGTTTTTGTATATTAACATTACCATACTTATGAATCTCATGTAATCATATACACCTTTATATCCCATTCAACCATATTATAAACCCTCATGTACACATATTTTGTTTCCTAGATTATGTTTTGATTTTCCATGAAAAAACATTTTTATAGTGAATAACTATATAAATTTACGCTCAAAAATAATAACATATTTTAAACTATCCTTATTTTAGTAGATATTTACATGTGTTTAAACTAAAAACATTAATCTTGGGATTAATTATGATAAATTAAAATATTATTATTTTTGGATATATAAGGCACACTTACTCATTTAAATGATATAAAAGTGGTAGATGTGACAAAATTTATATATCCCTCCAATATATTTTGTTATGTTTTTATCCCTTGGTATTCCTCATATGGTGAACCGGAGGTTATCCTAATCACACTATGGTATATTGTACTGAAATTTTTCTTGAATTCTGTTTATGATTTATTAATATCTATTGTGGCCACATTTATATGTTTTTATTGTCCTATCATGCTATATCATACCACTTTATTCATATTTTTTAGTCTCACCCCTCTTATTTTAAATAGATATTCTTCTAGGATAATAGGTGAGGATTTACCTCATTATATGATTTGACTATTCTACTATTGGGATTCATAACTCACATAACTCTTATGTATGTCCCCATGTTATTTCATGAAATTTTTAAATGATAATGGAATTTTAGGAGCATGCTAATGATGTTTTTAAAAATGTTATTGTTTTTTTTGTTGAAGTTTGTTATGATATAGATAAATTTTACCAGAGAAACTCAGATTCATGATATAGTAGGATTTTATAACATGTGCCTTTATGTAATAAATAATGGAATAAAGTGTATTATTTATATGGGTTTTTAGAGTAATATTCATGATATATTAGTTGAGAGGCCTTCTCTAGGAATTATTATAATTATGAAGTTACTTTGATAAAATATTAGTTTCTATTATCTAGGTGATTAATATGTTAATATTATCTATAAATGTTCATTTAACATGTATTATTTATATAATGCCATGTGTTTTGATTTAAACTTGGCCATATTTATTTTTCCTTCATTAGACATGATATATTCTTATGTATGTAAACCCTATTGAGAATCTTATCTCACTGTTTATTTTTATCCCTTTCCCCAAGATATCAAGAGGGAAATTATTAATAATTTCAATGTTGGAATATTATTTATTATTTTATGATTTTATATTTCCAAATACTATTGTAATAATGTATTTATATAGTACCCCTTGTATTTTTAACTAATCGATCCAAGATGGGGAAATCAATTTTACGTTTTAGTAATGTAATAATGTGATCACCGACTCTAGGTTTTCGGAGTCAAAAATAACATACTATAATGAAAGATCCAATTTAAAATTAATTATATCATAGACAGGACCATTTATTTAGTAAATTAAAATAATATTAAATAGTTATCAAAATATATAAGGTATAGATCATTATTCATGTTCAAATATAATGAATAATGGTGGCATAAATTCACAAAATTAGGTCAAAATCCCTCTGATTAACCAAAATCAACCAACAAAATGAAAGATATATCCTGATTTTTAAGTAGATATTCCTACGTAGAGATTCATATTCAATAGAATAATGATGAAAACAAAGAAAGGCATTTTGAGTCTTAAGAATAAAATTCATATTAATTAACGGATGACACATAGTTCAGAAGCATGTTTTGAAAAATTATGATCCATCCATGGACCACATTATAAGCTACTATAGGAGTTTCACAGTTTGGAGACATGGTTTGAAATATCATTTTCAAAAAATTTAAAATTGAAATATCCTATAGAAAAATGTTTTAGTATTAGAACACATCAATTGAAATAACCATTCACCATACTATAAAACTCAAAAATACGATTAATGATTTCCAGGGAATACTTGTACTGTTATCCCTAACTGTGCACCTAACCATTAATATGATCTAAATACATTAAAAATACTTATTTTTACCAATAAAAACAATTAAAATATTGAAACGATCAATGATAAAAATCATATATTTACTTTAAATAGATGTATTTATGAGACATTTATCCCCTTTATATCAATTACCAGACTCCGGACGTTAAGTTACTAAAGGTTGATATTAAAGGCGATGAGTTTTTATATCTATTAGAAAAAATTATTCCTAATTAATCTCATGATAACAATACCATATTGAAATATGACTCCAATGAATCATAAACATGTATTAGTTTCTCAATCATAGACAAATATAATCCAATGAAATCTTCCCCCAATTGTAGAAATGAGAAAGATCGAGATGACAATTCTTAAGTCGAGAAATTCAGAATATTTCATTAATATTTGTCAATTAAGATGTTAATTTAAATAAATTGGACACCATTATAGTTGTCTATATAATATAAAATAGTCTATAATTTTGTAGATCAAACATAACATGCTTCCCAAGATAACAATGGTCGAATAGAGGTGAAACTTTCCTGAAAATCTAGTCCCCAATAAGGAATTCCAAAGTTTGAATTGTAACACCATAAGTTTTTATGAGTAATTATTATTTTAATAATCAAAATTTCTTTAATATCATGTGGTTAATAAAAAATATTTAAAAAATTGCAATAAATGAAATACTGTCTTGTCCTGTGTTATATACAACACTGAGTTTTAAGAAAACCAGGAAATATTATTATTATATTATATAAACATGACAATTAAAACCTATATTATAAACCGAGTGATATGGATTGTAATAAAATATGTTTATGTTCTAATTAAAATTATTTTGTATCATGAAAAATTATTTATTGGGAAATATATATATATATATTGATTTTGTTTCTATATGTTTCAATTATATGATATTTTTGTTAACAAAAATAGGTCTTTTTGAAAAAATTACAAAAAATAATTTTTTACAATTTTAAAAAATGAATTTCATAAAGTAAAAATCATTTTTAAGTCATAATATTAATATTATTTTAGGGTAAATTTTATGTATTTCTCTAAAAAGTTTAATTTTTTGATGAAATACTAAAAATATTGAATTTTAATAGAAAATTGCTTTTTTGTTTTTTTTATTTAAGAAGATTTTTTTTAGAATTGGATTAAATGTATATTTACTTCAATAATATATACATTAACCCAATTTAGTTCGTTATAATCAATTTAAAATTTACATTGGATATAAAGATTATGTAACCATTTGATAATTTTTGCATTAATTACTCAATTTCTAATAACATCTACAGGATTAATTTTAAATAAATATTAAAAAAAAAATTGAATGGAATTTGGAAAAATTGATTCCATACTTTTAATCATAATAATATATATTAACTTATAATTTCAATTTAATTCTTCATAATAATGAATAGAGAAAGCTGAAAAAAAAAATAACTATGATTAACGTTAAAAAATTTTTATCAGGGTTAAACAAAAATGATAATGGTATGAATTAAAAATAGTAATGTCTAAATAAAATTGGATTTAAATATTTATAACATATCATGTCTTATTTTTCCCTTTTTTACATGTGAAAAAATAAGGGATCATTCAATTATTTTCAGAAATTACAAGTGTTTCTTCTCCCCGACTTATAAAAGGATACCACATATACTCACTTATTAACACCCTGAGACAACTTATTATAAGAAAATACCCATATTAATAAATTCCTAACTTCCTTTCACTCATCCTTAGATACTTATTTTAGTCATAATACTAACCTAGAATGGCTTTCAGTGAAATCCTAATGAGTATACCCGAAGAATAGGCAGCGTTCATCAAAGGAAATCGTTGTTTTATTTTTTTTCTTCCACCCAATTAAATTATTGTTATAAATTTATTATATAATAAAATAAATATATTAAAGATTTTTAAATGTTTTGGTTCATTGGCTAAAATCATATCAACATTTATCAAGTTGGTTTGGAAAACACCATTTTTGTGTATGGTGGACTATCCCCTCGCGAACCAATATAATTTTTTTCCAATATCACTTGTAAATAATGCTCATAATGATGGATATACTCCCTATATATGATTACTATTATTTTAGTATGACTACTTAATTATTATATCATGTATAACATCATACTCAATATTTTTCTGGAATACGATAACGTTACTCATGTGTATGGAAGACTATTTTCTCACAAAGTGATGTGATTCATCCATGATTTACATGGAATGTGTTAAGGATGGGTTTATTGAACATATATAATATATTATAAATAATAATTATTATATTTTTGTTAAAAATCATTTTATTTTGTTTCTTTAAATCCAACAATAAAATCAAAGCAACGTTAATGGATATATACGACCTACTATCTTCATTAACAATATATTTAGTTTCCTATCACAAAATTTTATAGATTATCCATAAATAAATAAATAAATACTATATATTATATTTATATCATGGATTAAATTCATGAGATTATGAAAAATAGATTGATCTAAGTGGAACAAAAATTACAAGTAAGAACATATTTGGAAACAAAAGTTATTTGTACCCAAATTGTTAATTTAACATGGAATTATTAATAAATGGGTAATAAAAGTGAATAAGAATATAATATATGTTAATTTATATATATTAATATTAATATGTATTATATTTATAATAACATAATATTTATTACACAAAATTGATTAATGTGTATAGTAGAATTCAAGATGTATGGTAGGGGATGTCTATCTTACAATTATTTTGTACGTGACACAAGAAATATTAACAACACAATTCTTTTATGTTGTGTATATAGATTAATGGAATGCATATTATCATAAATATAATTAAAAAATGGTATTTAAATATCCATTTTAGGATAAAACTTTCGTGGGTTTTACTATCTAAATCTAATAAAATCAATAATGAATCATTGTCTCAACATGGCTTCATTGAGATATACATAGTGTTATTCCCCAATATTATATCACATGTGTATATAAATACCTATTTAAATATAATATAATGAATTTTTAATCCCAATAAAATTTAATGTGTCATTGTATAATATTACTTCATGGGGATTGTGATTCAAATTTACTAAACTGGTAAATATTTCAAGATTATTTATGATTGTGTTTCCAATGCGAAAATTGTATGATCCATATCACTCTAATTATCATTAATTTTCATATATTATTGTTAATAATTATATTTTCATGATATATTATAATTTATCTCCTCTTTTTCAATTAAGATAATTTGTAAAATATTTTTAATAAAATATGACATTATTTCATTCTTTGGCCAGAAATTTATTTTATTCCAAAACCATATTCTCAAAAAATATTTTCAAAAATGTTTCTATAATTTACCAAGGTATTTTTAAAAGGAATTTTTAAAACTTTTTTACATTGCTAAAGTTTTCAATGTAATTTATATTTCATTTTTGAAAACAATTCCCTTATAGATTTAATAGAAAATGTTAATAGAATATTTGTTTTCTTACACACATGACTTGAATAGTATTTCCTACTACCATTATTACCCAATTACTAAAGGATTTATTTACAAATATTCAACATGACTTTGAACTAAATTTATTTCAATAATAATTTTGATGATTTAATATTTTAAATAAATTATTTCAAACTGAAGTCTGTTTGGAAAGCGTTTAATGTTTTTATTATAATTCTCCAAATATGGAAGGATATTGTAACGACCCGATATTTTATGATAAGTATTCTTTTTAATTTATTTTATTTCATATGTTTTATGCTACAAAAATATTTTCTTGTGCTTTACGCAACATTGTATTAGTGTGCAGTATACACAACACTATTCTTAGATTGTGTTACACAAAATTTCAAGTTAGTTTGATAATAGTCATTCTACGCAACATTGAGTATATATATATATATATATTCAATGTATAAATGAAAAATGGTTGGATTCTGTTATAATGAAATAACAAAGGAGTGTTGCGCAACACGCAACCCTGACTTGGCTTGCATTACACGCAATGGTGACCTTCCTCGATAGCGTGTGTTGTACGCAATACCGGGTTTTACTAAACAACAATATATTATTAAAATATTATTAGAACTAGCCTTTATGAATATTAATAACCACTTTTTAAAATTTTATAAATTTTTTCTTTCAAAATGGACTTCATTTTTGGATTCAAAAAAACAAAATTAGCCTAGAGTGAAATTTTAGTATTTTTCTGAAAACTTTCAATTTTTAATTAATAGTGAAAACACTAGGTTACTATTTAAAAACCGACTTTTTATTTAAATAATTATTTATTTTATTTAAATTTATTTTAGGTCAAAATTGATACATAATACCTATATATGTTCAATGTAATTCATTGGAGTCATTTTATAATAATTTTAGATATATAAAAATTTTATTGAACTTTTGGCCGTCTTCTACCCACCTCGTAGGAGAATTTCCAAATTTACATAAAACTTAATTTTACCACTTTTGTGAATGGAATTTCAAAAACCCTAGAGACACATTTGATGTCAGTAAGTAAAATTTTGTTCAATGAGATGAAAATAATTTTTGGTGAAGAGTAACTTTTTACTTTTTTTACCACGGTTAAAAGTAAATAGGGTAATTAAGGGTAAAAATGATATTATTATTACCCTAACACATGTCCTAATTCTATTGGATAAGTTTTATTCGAACCAAAACAACCTTAGGAATAAAATATGACCATTTAGGCCCACATGGATTAGATTAGGACATTTATTATTAATTTATTTAAAGAAGGGTTAAAATAGTTAAAATCAATGTTTAATAAGTAAATGATTTTTAATATAGGGTTATACATAAGATAAATTCTACTATAAATATTCATTATAAATATAAGAATATTTCCTAAATAATTGTATTTTATTTGTAATTTTTAGACTTTAAACAATCTATTTTATTTATGACACAATGATGATGCAGTAATTATATTATTAATGAAATATTGACATAATTGATGTTATAAATACCTAAATAATTGTAATTTGAGACTTTTTATAAATTTCAATTATTTTATATGTTAATATGACATGTTAGTATTTATTTAATTAATCGTTTTGGAACTAATCGTTCTGTTATGATTTTCACAAAAAACAATTACCAAATAGAGTCAAAATTGAAATAAAATAGTTTTTAAAAAAAATATTATATTATTAATTGTTATTTTATTCCTTAAAATCTATGGTTCGGAAAAATGACTTATATATGGTTATATATATTAATAATAAACAACTTTGGGTTCGTTTGGGATGGTATAGTAACTTTATTAACCTCATAGTGTAAGAAAACAAGAAGACACGGTAAAAGAAAAATTATTTAACTTAAAGTTAAATCTAAATGATAAGGTTAAAATAGAAACATAACCATGTCTAAATTCTATTCGATGAGAGGATTTATACCCATACCCTCCTTATCTTCTAAATAACTCAATTTTGAGCTATTAAAAACCGAATATTACTTTATAATAAAATAATTTTTTTAGTTATTCCAAAGGTGCCCCTCTCCTCCCTTATAAAAGGGCACCTCCTCCCTCTCTTCCTTACACCAATTTCATCCATCATGCTCGGACAAACCCTCCCATATTCTCTTCTCCATTTCCCTAGAAACATCCTAGTGGTCCTGGTATTCTTCAATGATCAATTTTAGTGCCCTAAGAGGAGGTCTCAAAGAGGCGCTTCAAAGAAGAGGTAATGTTCATTACCGATTCCTTCAACTTTATTTCATCATCCACTTCTTCTTCTTTAGTTGTTTCATTATGAAGTAATAACATCAGTATCAGTCATATACTGATATTTAATTATAAGTATGAAACAACCCTATTTAACCATTTATCCATCCTATGGAAAATGAAACCACCGTGCGTGCATACATATGGAATACCGTCTCCACGCCATGGTGTAATCTATTTTCCACCACCACCTTACTTGAAAGGGTATAATGGTGTATATAATGACTATATATGATAATTTTAAAGTTATATTGATTCTCAAATATTAAACATACACTTCAATACAATTCCATGATCATGGGAAAGATATCATTGCTCGTGCGTACGTACGGACTACCGTCTCCACGTCGCGATGAGATTCATTCTCAATGATTAACCATTCATGAATGATTATAAAGTATATTTAATAAGTAATAATGAAATATATGACATAATAATGACACTGGATTTATGTATATATATATATAGGTTTGTCATCTACTTAATTCCATTCAATTCAATAAGGAAACGAAAACAGCGTTCATGCGTACGTATGGCCTACCGTCTCCATGAACGGTGTATTTCTTTCCATTTATCGATCTATTATATATATGTATATTCTGAATATATATTATATATAAATCATTTTTTACATTCTGGATGTAAGTAAACATGATCTAAGTAATCATATGAATAATGACAAGTTAAAACATGAACGACAAATGAAACGATTTTACCCAAAACACTACTTTAACATTAATTTACAAAAGAATGGGTAATATAAAGTCATAAGTGAACCATATATGATATCATAACAATGAATATGATTTTGTAATAAGTCAATGACATTATTTAAATCATTATACAGGAGGTTCAGATCCATACGAAGCATATCAATCCTAAGGTAAGGGATAACTTTTCCTATCTCGTTCTTATCCGAGATTGTTTATTCGTAAGTATTTACTGGGGTTATTGTTCTCATCCATGTCCATGTTTCCTAATAATGGTTTCATGTATGTTTAATGTCCTTTTAACCCAGTTTTGACTTTTACTACATGGTATGTTTGGAATATTTCTTTTACGAGGTACTTTTTGACTTTTCCGGCAAAAGTACGAGAAAAGTGTTTTTTTAACTTATACGACACGAATGGATTTTTACGGTTTTATAAAGCCTTATTTTCATGAAGCTTCCTCCAAAATATTTCATGACTATTTTCAAATACAAAATACTTTTCTTTTAAAATTTCATGACATTTTGTGGAAAGAGAATGATTTTGAAGAAGAAAGGATATTTTCCTCAAGAATTCATTTCAAGTGTTTTATCAAAACCATTTTTCATATAAGATGAAATTATTTCATATGCGTATGTTACAATTATCACGTCTCTATGATTTACATGGTTTCACTTTTTTATTATGAAATGATATCCATTTCTTTTATATGGATTATGTGATGATGTGATGGTATATATGAAATCCATTTTATTTATTAGGTTATTATGATTGATGTATGTTTATTTTGTGGCACAAGTAAGAATGATTTCATTATGAGATGGGTGTGACCTATATCTACCTCCAATAAATTGGGTAAAGATTTATATCTCATGAGATAGACATGGATGGAACGGTATGTTAATCCGGTTCAATGTTACATGACTGAAATGAGGAGTGAACTCGATTTAGAAAGGGTCTTTGTCCACTAAGATGGTCTTGGCAGCAATGCCTTGGCTACTATGGAAATCATAACATGTGCTTAATGGTTGCCAAAATTACATGATTTATTCATATTCTATTTTATCATTATTGATGATCCATTATGATCTATTCCTTACGTAATGCCATGTTTTATGTCATTGCTCAAGATTTTGATGTTTAAATATTATGTTCATGTTTTTAAGTTCAAATGTATATGGTTTGTTTTATTTTCTCCATTCTTACCCTTACAGATCATTAGAGCTCACCATTTTTATTTTTTCTTTTCCCCCAGGATTAAAAGAATGGTTTTAGGTAAGGAAACAAATAGGGGAGGATCATTATGGGAGATGTTGAAGATCTTTCAACATGATATGAAGTTTATATTCCAAGTTTACAAAGACACTAAACTATTACGGTCCTTGGGTGTCTGTTTTTGTGATGTATTAGATATTCCGCAAAAGTAATCTAATGTCCATGAACGTCAAGCTTCGGGCCTTTATAGTTGGTATCATAGGAAAGGTTTATTCAACCTTTGGAAACTAGAATGTGAAAACATTAGTAAGATCCCAAGAAATATTTCTAAGGTATGTCTAGGGATATCCCTAAGGATAAGTATACATATAGGATATAGTCCTAAAACTTTGGTAACGATCATAGAATTTAACCTAAGATGTTAGATATTGAGTGTACTCCCCCTTTACTATGTTGTTTTCCCTAGCATGATTTTTTCCTCTCACACTATTATTTTTGGGTTTTAGAAAATGGCTGGAAACTGGAAGATTCATGATAATGGAGGATATGGCGGACAATGGAATGATATTCTTCATGAGCAAACAAATGAAACGAGATCTGGAAGTCCAAACATCGTTATTATGCATAATCAGCAATCTCAAAATATGATCAATAATATCAACTTTGGTAAGTTTCCCGACTCAGATAATAAGAGAAAGATGGAGTTTCATGATGATCATAGAGGAAAGAAAGTTAAATTTCCCTAATGTAAATCATGTGGGAAGAGGCATCAGGGATATTGTTTCAAAGGATATGGAAGATGCTTTGGGTGCGGAAAAGAAGGACACAAATCCACTAAGTGCAAAATAAAAAGGTTCAGTTTACACCATGGACAAGGATAACGGTATTGCTACGACATCAACAATGATTTGATGTTTTAAATGTGGAATGTATGGGCATTATAAAAACTAATGCCCTAAGGGAAAATCTCATGAAAAGAATCAGCATGGTCATACCGGTAGAATTTATGTGGATGATGATGAAGAGACTACAAATGAAATATGAGATGAAATAAATGATGAAGCTCAGCTAGTGGTTTAAGAAGTTAGTGGAATGATTGTATGTTTATAAAGAATAATGTATGGTACTATGGAATAAAGAATCATCTATGGATTGTTACACTATCGTTTTTCCTAAAGTATATATTGAATGGTACCGATAACCATGAAAAGTGATTAAAATATTTTTGGAAAGTAGATGATATGTGCATAATGAAGGGATAAGAAGATAATGAGATGTTTCATTGTATTCATGAACTCATGGTTGATATAAGGACTAAGTGATATCATGGTTTGAGTATATAGAATTTTGAGGATTTTTATATGTGGAAAGTGTTAACTTTTAATTGCATTCATATTTTCACTAAGGTTCAATGGGTATTCATTATTTAGGAGAATACATGATTAATGTATTTACAAGCTTTTAATTTGACCAACAAGATATATCTTATGATATATGGGGGATAAATGAGGGCATTCACGTGATTGTTATGTGAAATTTCAAGTAATCATTTTCTTTATACTATGAGCTTGGACCGAAGTATTTTAGATAAGCCTAAAGATTGCAATGGATTATGTTGTAAATAAGTTAGTATTGTTTACAGATAGAAATTTTTTCGATATTATTAATGGAATGTTATAGTAATATAGTTTTAGAAAAAGGACAACCTGCAGGACGAGAAATAGCCCATTGCATTGGAAAAGTCTGTGGGAATCGAACCCACAACCGAAATGCGACTGGCCTTTATTGCCTACCACTGGCCTACAGTACGTCCATGGTTAGTAGAAAATAGTTTTATTTTATTAGGCGGTATGATATATAAAGTATAAGTTCATTTTTGGAACCATATACGATTAATCTAACCATAAGGTGGACTTATAACTTTTGATAACCTTTTGTTTGAAACAGATGGAATGACCCGTCATTCTATCACATGATATGCTAACCCATCAAGAATAACAAATTCAACTTCATTTCTTTAAGGGCTGAAGTGGAAATTGTTCAATTCACGAACAATAGTGAAATTGTACCAAAATCATCTAAGTATTTCTTTTAATTCATCATCTTTAGGGAAATGATCTTGAAAACCAAAAATGTTGTCCTAGTTCCCTTATATCTGACGAATCAGATGGTACCTTAGATCATCACAAATCTATGGCTTTGTGATTATTGGCTTTTTCATAGCCATGTTCTCTACCACTCTCCATTAGAACGTGATGGTTATATTTCTCTTCCATATCCATATTTTAACATATGTTCTCCTATGTGGAAACCCAGTGATTAGTTAATTTGGGTAACTGTTACGTTTCATACTTTAGTTTTTATAGACCAGTTTTTTAATTTCATTTTACAATGTGGGTTTCAATTAAAGAAACATTCAAGTAGAAAACCATGTATAACCCCAACGAATTTCGAGGGAGAAATTCATTTTAAGTGGGATAGAATGTAACAACCCGATATTTTATGATAAGTATTCTTTTTAATTTATTTGATGTCATGTGTTTTATACTACAACAATATTTTCTTGTGCTTTACGCAACACCATATTAGCGTGCAATATAAGCAACACTATTCTTAGATTGTGTTACACACAATTTCAAGTTCATTTGATAATAGTCATTTTACGCAACATTGAGTATATATATATATATTCAATTTATAAATGAAAAATGGTTGGATTTTGTTATAACGAAACAACAAAAGAGTCTTGCACAACACGCAACCCTGAATTGGCTTGCATTACACGCAATCGTGACCTTCCTCGATAGCGTGTGTTGTACGCAATACCGGGTTTTACTAAACAACGATATATTATTAAAATATAATTACAACTAGACTTTATGAATAGTAATATCCTCTTTTTAAAATTTATTAAATTTTATCTTTCAAAATGGACTTCATTTTTGGATTCGTAAAATTGAAATTATCCTAGGGTAAATTTTTGGTATTTTTCTGAAAACGTTCAATTTTTGATGAATAGTGAAAACACTGGGTTACTATTTAAAAATGAACTTTTCATTTAAATAATTATTTATTTTATTTAAATTTATATTAGGTAAACATTGATACATAATAACTATATAAGTTCAATGTAATTCATTGGAGTCATTTTATAAAAATTTGAGATATATAAAAAATTTATTGAACTTTTGACCATCTTTTACCCACCTCCTAGGAGAATTTCCAAATATACATAAAACATAATTTTACCACTTTTTTGAATGGAATTTCAAAAATCTGAGAGACACGGTTGATTTCAGTAAGTAAAATGTGGTTCAATGAGATGAAAATAATTTTTTGTGAATAGTAACTTTTTACTTTTTTTACCACGGTTAAAAGTAAATAGGGTAATTAAGGGTAAAAATGATATTATTATTACACTAACACATGTCTTAATTCTATTGGATAAGTTTTATTCGACCAAAAAAAACCTTAGGAATAAAATATGACCATATAGGCCCACTTGAATTAGATTAGGACATTTATTATTTATTTATTTAAAGAAGGGTTAAAATAGTTAAAATTAAAGTTTAATAAGTAAATAATTTTTAATATAGGGTTATACATAAGATAAATTAAATTATAAATATTCATTAGAAATCTAAAAATAGTTCCTCCATAATGGTATTTTATTTTTAATTTTTAGACTTTAAATAATTTAATTTATTTATGACACAATGTTGATGCAGTAATTATATTATTAATGAAATTTGGACATAATTGATGTTATAAATACCTAAATAAAATTAATTTGAGAATTTTTATGAATTAAAATAATTTTCTATATTAATATGACATGTTAGAATTGATTTAATTAACTTTTTTAGAACTAATATTTCTGTTATGATTTTAACAAAAATCAATTACCAAATAGTGTCAAAATTGACATAAAATAGTTTTAAAAAAAATTTATATTAGTAATTTTTATTTTATTCATAAAAATATATGGTTCGGCCAAATGACTAATATAAGGTTATATATATTAATAATTAAAAACTTGGGGTTCATTTGGCAGGGTATAGTAAGTTTATTAACCTTATAGTGTAAGAAAACAAGAAGACATGGTAAAAGAAAAATTATTTAACATAAAGTTAAATCTAAATGATAAGGTAAAAATAGATACCTAAACATGTCTAAATTCTATTGTATTATAGTATTTCGACACATCCCCACCTTATCTTCTAAATAACTCAATTTGGAGCTATTAAAAACTGAATATGACTTTATAATAAAATAATATTTTCAGTTATTCCAAAGGTGCCTCTCTCCTCCCTTATAAAAGGGCACCTCCTCCCTCTTCCTCACACCAATTTGAGCCTTGAATCTCGTCCAAACCCTACCAAATTCTATTCTAAACTTCCCTATAAACATCCTAGAGGTCCTGGTCTTATTCAAAGACCAATTTTAGTGCCATAAGAGGAGGTCTCAAAGAGGCGCTTCAATGAAGAGGTAATGTTCGTTACTGATTTTTTCAACTTTATTTCTTCTTCCAATTATTATTCTATAGTTGTTTCTTTATGAAGTAATGACATAAGTATAACTCATATACTTATATGTTATTATAATAATGAAACAACCCTATTTCACAATTTATCCATCCTACGGAAAATGAAATCATCGCGCTTGCGTACGCACGGAATACCGTCTCCACGCCATTGTGTAATCTATTTTCCACCACCACATTACTTGGATGCGTATAATGGTGTAAATAATGACTATATATGATTATTTTAATGTGATATTGATTCTTAAATATTATACATAAACTTCAATACAATTCCACATTCATGAGAATGATATCATCGCTCGTGCGTACGTACGGACTACCGTCTCCACGACGCGATGAGATTCATTCTCAATGATTAACCATTCATGAATGATAATAAAGTATATATAATAAATAATCATGAAATATATGACATAATAATCATACTGTATTAATTTATATATATATATATATATGTATGTCATCTAATTAATTCCATTCAATTCATTATGGAAACGAAAAGAGCGTTCATGCGTACGTACGGCCTACCGTCTCCATGAACGGTGTATTTATTTCCATTTATTGATCTATTATATATATGTATATTATGAATATATCTTATATATAAATCATGTTTAACATTATGGATGTAAGTAACCATGATCTAAGTAATCATATGAATAATTACAAGTTAAAACACGAACGACAAATGAAACGATTTTACCCAAAACGCTACTTTAACATTAATTTACAAAATAATGGGTAATATAATGTCATAAGTGAACCATATATGATATCATAACAATGAATATGATTCTTTAATAAGTCAATGAAATTATTTAAATCAGTATACATGAGGTTCGGATCCATACGAAGCATATCATACCTAAGGTAAGGGATAACTTTTCCAATCTCGTTCTTATCCGAGATTGTCTATTTGCAACTATTTACTGGGGTTATTGTTCTCATCCATGTCCATGTTTCCTAAAAATGGTTTCATGTGTTTTTAATGTCCTTTTTACCCATTGTTGACTTTTACTACATGGTATGTGTCGAGTCTTTCTTTTAAGAGGTACTTTTTGACTTTTCCGGAAAAAGTACGAGAAAAATGTTTTTTGAACTTATACGGCACACACGGATTTTTACGGTTTTAAAACACCTTATTTTCATGAATCTTCCTCCAAAATATTTCATGACTATTTTCAACAAAATACTTTTCTTTTAAAATTGGTTGACATTTTTTATAAAGAGAATTATTTTGAAGAAGAAAGGATATTTTTCTCAAAAATTCATTTCAAGAGTTTTATCAAAACCATTTTTCATCAAAGATGACAATATTTCATATGTGTATGTTTCAAGTATCATGTCTCTATGATTTACATTCTTTCACTTTTTTATTATGAAATGATATCCATTTCTTTTATATGGATTATATGATGATGGGATGGTATTTATGAAATCCATTTTATTTATTGGGTTATTATGATTGATGTATGTTTATTTTGTGGCACAAGTAAGAATGATTTAATTATGAGATGGGTGGGACCTATATCTCCATCCAATGCATTGGGTAAAGATTTATATCTCGTGAGATAGACATGGCTGGAACGGTATGTTAATCCGGTTCAGTGTTACAGGACTGAAACGAGGAGTGAACTCGATTCAGAAAGGGACTTTGTCCACTAAGATGGTCTTTGCAGCAATGCCTTGGCTACTATGGAAATCATAACATGTGTTTAATGGTTTCCACAATTGCATGATTTATTCCTATGTTATTTTATCATGATTGATGATCCATTATGATCTATGCCTTACGTACTGCCATGTTTTATTTCATTGCTCAATATTTTGATGTTTAAATATTATGTTAATGTTTTTAAGTTCAAATGTATATGGTTTGTTTTATTTTCTCCATTCTTAACCTTACTGAGCATTTGAGCTCACCCTTTTTATTTTTTCATTTCCCCCAGTATTAAAAGAGAAGTTTTAGGTAAGGAAACAAAAAGGGGAGGATCGTTATGGGAGATGTTGAAGATCTTTCAACATGATTAGAAGTTTATATTCCAAGTTTCCAAAGACACTAAACTATTATGGTCCTTGTGTGTCTTTTTTTTATGTATTAGATATTCTGAAAAAGTAATGTAATTTCCATGAAAGTCAAGCTTCAGGTCTATACAAATATTTTCTTATAATACTTTATTAAAATTACTTTATAATATTTCAGGATTATTTTAATTAAAAAGTATTTTTGTAATGTTTTATGTCTTAAAAATAGGTTTTCCTGAAAAATATATTTTCCTAAAGAAATGTCACAAGTGGTTTTTCATTATTTTTTTCCATATAAGATGAATTCATTTAGGTTACTTATGCTTTTCTAGGAATATAATCAAAAGATATGATTCTGATTCACTATTTGAAAGGATTATGTTTATGGTAAATAATGTTTATGAAAAAATATTATCCATGATTAGATTCTTACTAAACCTATATATTTTTCTATTATTTATAGCTTTATTAAATGATTAAATTATTAAGAAACCTATTTTTTAACAGTTTATGATATAATGAAATGATTATGGAACCCATTTCATTTCACGTGTTCTAATATGATGAATTTTTTATGATCTTATAGGAAACATATGTTTGAATGTCATTATTTGATAGTTGTTACATTATATCTATTTGAATTTAATATGTTATAAATAATGATTATGATTACATTAAATCCAAATAATGTTGGGACCTATATCTCCCTCTAATGAATTTAGTAATGATTTAAATATTATGATATAGACATGAATAGAATGAGGTGAAAGTCTTGTAAAATAAGATATGACTTGAATGTGGAGTCAATCTGGTTCAGTAAAACAGGGATGGAAAGGGGAGTGAACTAGATACAGTTAGGGACTATTTCTGTTATGGTGTTATTTTTTGTGATCCTTAACTATAATTTCTATATGGGGAGTGAGCTCCTTCCACTCTGTGGAAAGGGAAACAACAAATATAGTTGTGTGTCCATTCCAAGAAGTTTAGCATCCCATATTGTACCATTATATATTTTTTAAATAATAATTGACTACTAAGGAAATTATTTACTAAGAATATGAGTATTTTAAAAATATATGTGTTATACTATTGTTTTCCTCTCATGGTTCATATTAATTTATTCTGTTTTGATTTATGCCCATTGAAATAACAACAGTGATTCCATGACACATTTTTTTGATATATGATAGGTGGATTATGAACATTGAACGTTATGTTAATTATCAAATACCATTATTATTATATTATTCATAAAATGTTTCATAGATTGCAATCTCTTATGATTACACTTATTTAGATTATGAACTTACTCTCTCTTAAGGTTCCTTTTAGTAGTTTATAACTAATGGTCTTTTATAGGTCTTGTCCATGAAGAGTAATAAATGGGAAGATCACTATGAAAGACATTGAATAACATTCACCAGATCTGAGTATTTTGATCAATGTTTCTGAAGGCACTAAAAAGTTATTATCCTCTAGATTTAGTTGGTTTAATGTAGGATTATTCACTTAAAAAGACGTAAAATCCATGAATAAGACTTTTGGGTCACTATAGTTGGTACCAAAATATTGTATTAGTTAATATTAGGAAACTATGATGAGATAACATTAGTTAGATAAATAGGTATATTTACAAGGATATGACTAGAATTGTCTCTATGGATAAGTCTAATGGAAAGTCAAAATATATGAAAATGGCCTTTAATTTTGTTAATGGATAGAGAAAATGATTTACAAGAAAAAGAATCCCTATTTAGATACAAAAAGTTGACATGGATTTGGAGTAGTGGTTAATAGGCATAATAACATCAAAAAGTGTGAATTGAGATAGACTTAATACTCACCCAGTTCATGAAGACGAGTCTTGTTGTGAACTATGACTGATAGTCCTAAGATATATTATTTCTAAATTGAAAACCTCATTATGGACCATTATGAAGGATTTAAATAGAATAAGACTTTAAATTTCATGGGATGAAAATAATATGATATATATTTAAAATAATTTTTATTGATTTATACTTCATAAATTATTTTTCAGAAAATGTGTTTTCCAAAATGATTAATGTTTCTAACACTATGATTGTTGTTTTAGATGATAGATATATACAAAAGGAACCAGGCTAATTCTGAGTGGAATTCAAAACAAAATGATTTTCCACCAGTGCAACCAATTTTTATAGGAAATGGAATGAAAAATATTTTTTATATTATTACACATATTTCATTAAAATGTCAATCATGATATTATTCCAAATGATAAATAGAGGGAAACAAATTATATTGATTCCTTCATTAAGAAATTTACACCATCTTTTTTTGGGTCTTAAGTTACCCAAATTTATATGTAAGGAATTAACACCACTAAAAATATAATTTCCTTCCTCCAGTGTTAGGATCCATAAAAATTCATTTTTAATGCCTACCATTTGGAAGGTAATAAAGATCAATGGTGGAACCCTATAAAAAATATGAGGAAACATGATGAAGTTGACTCTATTGATTGGTTTGATTTCAATAATATTGTTTTTAATTAGTAAATTCCACTTATTCTTCATATGAATATGGAGAAGGAGTTTCCTGAGTTAAAGAATAAAAATGATGATTATATTGGTACATATGAGAAATATTTTAGAACAATGTTGAGTAACAGTTTTGGTATTATGATTCTACCTGAAATTAAGGTTTATCTATTATTTAGTTGATTAAAACCATGTATCCAAAGAGTGTTTCACATATGAGACCTCAGTAACTATCAAGAGATTATTTGATGTGATGGCATGTTGGAAATGTAGGTCAGAGATATATATCAATCTCATGGTTTTGATATTAAAAGGATAAGGATGTTCAAATATAATTATAAAAACCATAGAGATAAGAATATTATAATTCATTTATGATAAAAGTATGGAAATATACTCATAAGGAATTTTCATAATGTAAAATTTGAAATTTTATTTTTGGATTGGAATGTCATATGTAAATTGATTTTTGAGGTGATGTGAAGAGGTTATCTAAAGATGTGAATAGAGATAAAGCAGCAAAGAATGAACCATCCACACTTTAGTGTCTCAAATTCCCAAAGTGTGAGAATTAGGGGAATCAATTACCCAATGCATGTTCTAATTTGGATGATGATCTATAGAAACCTAATAAAATAGATAATGAAAATATTATGCAATCCTAATGGATTCCTTTAATCATGATAACTAAGGGAACAATTTTTTCCCATTCTTATTTTGAAATTTCAAGATTCAATTTGTATGAATGATACCAATAAAATTCATACTATAAAATTTCATTGGGCTATGTCACTCTATATGGAATATAGATTAGTAATGTAACATATGAGACTCTATCATAAAAAGTATAAACCCCAGAATCCAACTAAAAAGTGTCTGTATAAGACAAGATCATTTATAAGGAATAATGGTTGATTTAAGATTATCATGTTTGTATATCTCAGTAAAATTAAGAGTTGTGGAAAAAATAATGGGTTTATGAGTCTAAGATCTATTATATGTTCAGTGAAATTGAAATACCTTTTATTTTCTTATGTGTTATTATTTTTTCAATATTAATGTTTTTAAAGAAAAATTAATAGAAATGAAACCGTTTTATTTTTTATATAGTGAAATAGTAATTTGATTATGAATTAATTTACACTTTTTTGTAAATATTATTAAATGTTACAATAAACTTCAAGGTTTATTTATTTTTTATATTGAGATAATTATGGGGTTTATTTGATGGCCTTATGACGTCAATACACTATATTTCCATCATAGAAGATTTCTCTTTGAATATGATTATAAAATATAAATTAATAAAATGTTAAGGTTTCATGGAGAAAAAAATTAAAGTATATTTTAATGGTATATATATTTTGACTCAATGTTTTATAAAAAAAGTGTTCAATATCCTCCCGATACTGATTTGAGTTTCAACACTATCTACCATCCATAGACAGGTGGTTAGTTTTATAACATAATTCAAACACCAGAAGATATTATAATATATTTATTATGAATTTATAAGTTTTTTGGTATCAACAACCTTCTCTTGTTTGTTTTTAATGTAACATTATCTTTCAATAGATCATTCATATGGCTCCTAATAAATCCATTTATGGAATTAAGTGTATAACACCTATATACTGAAATTATGTTTTAAAAATAAATCTATTAGGACTTGAGTATTCTGATGAGATTGTATATAATATTATATTCATTTCAAATAATTCAGGTCAAATAAATTATATAGTAAATTTATCCTCACAATCATCATGAAGAACTATAATTGGAAATTGGTGAGAAAGTCATTATATGAAATAATATCTGGAATGAAGAATGTAAAACAAACCCTATGTATATCAATACCTTAAAAATAACTATTTATGTTGGGACAATAGATTATCATGTCCACTAATCCTCTCTATGGTTCATGATGTGTCCCATATTCCACTCCTATCAAAGTACATACCTAATCCCTCACACGTACTGAAATATGAAGTTGTAGCACTAGAGGATGAAATTTTTTATGAAGAATAGATGTTCGTGATTTTATATCTATTATAGAATTCACTATGAAACTAGAAAAATCAAATTTTAAGTTTTCTATAGTTGACCTGCCATATTGATGAAGCTACTGTGGATCTTTTGGGTATGATGAGGAAATAATATCCTAGTTTTCCTTGAATCATAGTAATGAATTTCACGAGGGAAATTAATTTAAAGTGTGTAGAATATATCACCCCTGAGATTTTATGAATTGTTTTTCTTCTAAATGGATTACTTTTTTAATTAATTATCTATATTAAACACATTGTTAATCTTCATCTACATGAAACTATTTCATGGCTTCCATTATATGTCTCATTGAGTTTTAATAAAACAATGATATATTGTTAAAATATTTATTTAAACACAATCATTACAACCTAACCATTAAATGTAGTGACATGAATAATAATAAATTATTCTAAAATTCTATATATATATTTTTATACTAAATTAATGTTGATAAAAATAAAAAATTTGTATAAAGTCCTTATATGTTTCAAAAATACTATTTTCTGAATAAAATGAATTTTATAACTTTTTTTTATATATAATAAACTTAATTATTGATACATTTACTATATTTATTTGATAATAAATAATAATTTATTAATTTAAAAGATAAAAATTATATTAGGGTGAATTTTTAGGTTTTTATGAATAATCTCATTTTTTTAATAAATACTGTAAAATATAGAATTTCAATTAAAAAAATCCTATTAGATTAATCATTTTATATAAATAAAGTATATTTTAAATTAATTTCAAATAATAATATTTTCAATTAGACCATTTTTAATCCAATTTAAGTCATTATAATCTATGTTATACTGAATTTCGATATAAAAATTCTGTGAAATGTTTATCATTTTTGCTTAAAAAAACAAACTTTCTCATCACATCTGCGTGATTACTATTAAATTAAAAAATTTAAAATATGTCAATATAATTTTATAAATGGATTCCAAATTTGGAAGTAGAATAATTTGTATTATCTAATAATCTAAACTTATTTTTGGACCAAAATAAATAGGTAAATAATAAAAATAATTACCATGGTTAAGTTAAAAATGAATTTATAGGGGGTTAAACAAAATGAAAAGGGTCACCTTAACCTATTAAAGTGTATAAAAAAAATTCTATAAATATTTATACTGTTTCATGTGTATGGTTATAAATTGATCCATTTGGAACCCTTTTGTTTGTGAAAAATTTTGGAGCACTTGATTATTTTAAAAAATTCCATGTGTGTCATCTCCCCAACTTGTTAAGAGAAACATGCTCTCCCATATTCGGCGCACCATCAATACACTTTGTCTCATCCAATACCTATAAAAATCCCTTTCCAAGTTCAATAATATCATCCTATATGCCATATTTTTGACATAAATCCAAATTAGGATGGATTTAAGTAAAACCTAAGGGGGATATTCGAACAGGAAGTAACGTTTACGAACAAGTGTTTTTGATTTATTTCACCACCCATCGACATAAATTCTTATTATTACTTATTTATATAATTACACAATATCATATATATATTAATATGTTGTTATGTTATTGTAATGACCTATAATTATCTCCTCATCAACTAGATGAGTTAGTAGATTAGTATTCATGTGTATGGTGGACGACATCCTAGTGCACTAATGTCATGCATTTTTTTACATTAACACATATCCGAGATGGTAATAATAATGGATTTATTTCTTATATATTATATTTAGATTTTTATTATTATTATTTAATTTTTATTTCATAAATATCTTTATACCCTCCATTTTATGAGAACACTATAATATCCCTCATGTGTAGGGAAGACTACCTCCTTAGGAACCAATGTGATACTTTCACGCTTTACATAGAACATATTCAAGATGGGTTTAATAAAAATATATGATATTTTTTTCAAAAAAATTATTCTATAAAGTTATTATATCATATATTTTTCACTCATTAAATATAATAAGAAAATGGAAACTGTGTTAATATGTACGTACGACCTATCATCTCTATGAATAATTTATTTTATATTATATAAAAAAAATATAATGATGAATCTAAATAATAATATAATGAATATATTTTATATTTAAAAAATGTTTAAAAAATTTATATGATTAAATCATGATCAATTTAATAGGACCAAAAATAACAAGTTATAAAATATACAACACACAATGATGTTATTACTAAAAATGAAAATTTATCAAGGAAATTTCAATTAAAATGTAATAAAAGTGAATATGTAAATCATAAATGGAATGATATATATGAATATTATTCTATAATATTTTTATAAAAAACTTTTAATTATTATCAACCATGTTTTAATTAGTAATATATATGATAAAGCTTAAGGTAAGGGACTTCTTTCTCACTTTTATTTTCTGTGAGGAACAAGACAAATTCTGTACTTGTTTATTTTAAGTGGTGTGTATAATTACCACAAATGTAAATTATGATTATTATAATGAATATTATTTAAATTTAAAAATCCTTTTGAGAATATCTCTTTCACGAGGTTCATGATTCAATAGTTACCAAATCAGTATTGGATCTTTGTCTCAATTTTCCATCCTTGATATGTACATTTTTTATTAACCTATATTCATTAGTGAGGTGTATATGAATCCCCTTTCACATAGAGTATCATTAAATTTTCAATAATCATGATATTATATGTTACATTTTATTTAACTTCATCAAGGGGATTATCATTCCATGTTATCGTTGTGGTAATGATTTCATGTTACAATCTCATCATTTTTTGGGATTGTTTATCATTGTGATTAGAATTATAAAATATATAATAATTTTATAAATATATATCATGACTTTTTTTCATATCATTATTTAGGATACTTTCATTTAATAGTACTATTTTCAAATATTTGGTACTTATAAAAATTTAGAAAATATCTTCTTTAAAACAAGAATTTATATCTCAATTTAGTGATAACTCCATTTTAATTTAAAAAAATATTATATTTTTTTTTTCAAAAAGGATCTTGGAATCTTAAAAATTATTTTTTCCAATTTTTAACATTTTATAATTTTATAAAGGAATCTTTATTTCACTATCCAAAATAAAATTCATTTTTCCCCGATCATGTTAAAAAGAATTTTTTTAACATACATTCCAGAACCAATATCTTTTATTGTGATAAATAATCAATGATTTAAAGCATATTATACATTTATAGAGTGATATTTTCATTGAATATTATATCTTAAATAATCAAGAAAATTTTTATTTTAATTAAATTATATCAAATTGAAAATTATTTTTGAATGTTTTAATTGTTATTTAATGTCATTTTCAAAGTGAAATGTTATTTTCCTTAATAAATTTCCCAATTAATTTTAGAAGTTTTATTTATAATTTGTAAATATTATTTTCAAATAAAATTATATTTATATTGTTTTATTTCATACAAGTATATTTTAAATTAAAATATGTTTTCCAAAATATAAATACTAAATTTACATTCAAATTTATTTTCCATATTTGATGATATTATTTGAGGTTTCTTATTATTTAATGGGGATTTTATCCAAGGATAAATTTATTATTATTTATTTTAATTGTCTGTGATTATGATGAAAAGATATTTTTGAATCCCTATTCTCTTAGAAGGTGTATTAAATGATAAACTTCTCATGGAATCCACTTCTTTTTTCCATAGGTAATGCTTTGATGAAATGAATAAATGATTGTGATTATTTTAATCTTCCACAGGTTATGTTATGATGAAATGTTTATGAAACCCATTTCATTTAAGTGGGTTTTATGTGAGGAATGTTTTAGGAACATCTGGGACACATATGTATGATTTTCTTTATTTTTTGTTGGTTATGTTATAAATAATGAATGTTGTAATTTTATAAACAAAAATAGTAGTTACATTATAACCAAATATTAGAGGGACATATATATCCCTCCAATTCAGTTTGTAAATATTTATTTCTCATGAGATAAATATGACTGTAATTGAGTGTGAAATTGGTTTAGTTTAAGATTTTGAGAATGGGGAGTGAATCCATTTCATTAAAATAGTGTTGGAACAATGAGTGTACATATTTTGGTAGAAGAATTTATCCACTATGATGTTATTCAGAGTGATCCTTGAGTAAAATTATTTTTTTGGGGTGTTATCCTATTCCACTATCATGAAAGCACTACCCCTAGAGAAGGAAGTTTTACCTCTCGAGGAGTTGTAGACACACATAAAGTTCCCTAATGTGTTTTTGAAATGACCTTTGACTAATAATGAATAGTTTTTCTAGGATTATGTTTAAGTCAAAAATCTATGTCTTCTACCAATGGTAATCTATAATAGATCATGTTCTTTTATTACATTATAATTCATGTATTCTGAACATCCAATCATTATGACATGGTTTATTTTTATGTTATATTATATGTTGTCTATGAAATTAATAATTTATGTTTATTATCACGTTCAATTATTCTTATCATAATATTTTATATATTCACATATTGATATTTATTAGTTTTATCATTACTGAGTAACTGATCTCACTCTTTCTTGTGTTTCTTTTCCAAAAGTTATGAATAATGGTTTAAGTATGGTATGTCTATGAAGAATAATAAATGGGTATATCATTATGAGAAACATTAAAGATCATTCACCATATTAGAAGATTATGAAAAAAAATTTCAAAGGAACTACACTATTAAGTTCCACTGGAATGATTTTTATTCCAATGTAATAATTTTTCATAAAAAAAATTAATATCCACGAATTCCATGATTGGTTCACTATAATGGCTGATGGTACACATAAGATATCTTTTGTCTCTAGGATATCAACAATAATAAATGAATATTAATATTTACTAAAGACATATAAAATGAAATTTTATCCAAGAGATGCCTCACCAACCTCGGACCAATATGGAGGAGATTTAAATTTGTGACCATACATAGGTTTTAATAGATCCATTATACTAAAAATTATTTTACTGTTATTATAAGAAAACTCCACCATCCAGCTATGGTCATTCCAAGGTATATAATAATTAAGAATAGATGCAGATATAATATCTTCCATTATATAAATATATTTCTCTAACTATCTATATATTTATGGTTCATATGTCATGATAATTCATACCTAAGTTACCATAACATTTTGGAAAGCCATGGAAAACTGGTCTGTAATAGTGAGAACTATGTCTAAGGAAATATTAGATAACACCCCCATGGAACCCAAAAATATCCTTCTATTACTACATTCCCAAATAATTGACATTAGTGGTGTCCTAAAATTTAATAAAGTATTCATATTTATTTAACTCATAAATCACTTCCAAAATTTTGTTAGTATCTTGATAAGTTTGTGGTAATATGATTATGAAAAGAACGCATACCTAATCCCATTTCCAAAATTTCATAGGAAGAGTATAAATAATAATAAAATCCTTTTGATACATATTCATCCTCCAATGGCCCGAATGCCTTCATTTTTTATTGATTTTGATAATCCACCATTCAAGAGATGAGGGGAACCCTAAAATTCCCATAGGCAAAAGATTACATGTCATATGCCTTATAGTATTTCATTTCCCGTAGGCACAAACATTACATACAACCCAGACTAACTACTTGGAACTGCTCCTCCCCAGCATCTTCATCATGAAATTATCTCTCAACCTTCTCATGGTTGTTCGGCTAGGAATTCTCGTGCATTCATAGGCTTGTCCCGATGGCAAGTGTCATACCCTCTCATTCCTACAATTCGTTTAGCTTCTACTGTGGTGAAAGCTCCATGCTCATCCTCCTTGTAGAGCTTGTTCCATGTAGGTTTTTGTCTGGGTTGTATCTACCCAAAGGTGTCCTGAAGGCCTTGAAGTGGCCCAAAGGACCAACTGACCTGAAGGCTTGGGTGCTTGAAGGCCTATGAAGGACCTGGAGGCCAAATCGGAGGCTCGAAGGCCCAAAAGGGGGCATATTCCAAGCTGTTATAGTTCCAAATAGTGCCTTCTACAGTTCCTGCTACAGTTCCTACTACAGTATTGCATAGTTCCTACTATAGTACCTACTACAATATCTGCTACAGTACTGCTACAGTACCCCCCCAGAAATTCTGGCTCTACCTGGATTTGATCACTGGTCGCTTGGATGCACAAATGGAGACCTTTCAAATGGGGCTAAGGCACATGTGCTTGATACTTATTCATAATATCCAAGGATGGTTAGCAATGGGTTATAATTTCAATTATGTCACAAATCATTCCCGACCAGAAAAAAGTAAGTCTTCATGTCATAATACATATTTTTAATTCTAGGGTGAATTGACCATGGGGAATTATAGAAATACTACATCATATTCATCTTAAAAAAAGAATTATGAATTTACTTCAGAGGATAGTAAACCCTTCTAAAGATATATTCTTGTCGGTTATGGTGTCTGCACTATATAAATATTCCTAAATTTCCCCAATCTAAAAAACATTCTTACACTTTTTATTTATTGAATTTTGAGGAGACAACATCAACTAATCAATATACTATAACATACCTATCTCATACACCATCACTTCAATGTTCCTATGAGAAATTAGTGCCATGAGATTCCAATTAATTGATATATTCTCTGAGTACATGAGAGCATAATTTCTTTCTAACGGAATGAATATCAAAATTCCATTTTCAATATTTGTAGGTAGTTTTAATGTCAATCATCTAAGGGTATTCCACCAATCACATCTATATGTATATCATGTGTTTCCCTGAGAAGATGTATCCAAAAATATTATGATCATAATAGATTGTGTAACTCACCACAAAAGGTATTGTCTCTTATAATAAATAAATTTCATAATGGCCGAATATTCAATATTATATGTGGGATAGTTAATTTCATTTCATTTATGTACAAGAGGGATTTATTCCACTACATAGTCTCCCGTACAATGGCCAAAACCAAGACTTGAACCTAAATGAAAAAAATACACCACATATCTTATGTTAGGTTTTGTTAAAATCCAGATTAGAGATGTGGATAAAAGGTATTTCAATTCATCAATCTATGATTGAAATTTTATGCACCATAAGAATTTCATACCATTAATAATAATTTTTTAAATTATTATTCATGTGATTGATAATTATTTAAAAAATATATGGTAATAATAAACCAAATAATGAATATTCATATCTTAAATACATTAGGTGGCTCCTCTAATGACAAGACGATCATCACTTTCTCGATATCGACTATCTAGTCATGTTCTAAAACCATATGTATTTATAAAATCCCTTCATTAAAAAAAATCATTTTTAAATAACATATCATAACTGTGGTGATTACCAAAGATTCCCAAAAACAATTTTAGATGATTTTTTTACTCTACTTCATATTTTGAATAAAAAATGACAGAATTAAACTAAAAAATAACAAAGGGGTCAAGATAATGGTAGAATATATGGCTCATCATATCTATAAAAGCTTATATATCATTAGCTAGGCTAAAATACATCACAAGATTTTAAAAGTTGTCATACATTCCCCAAAAACTGATATTTAACATATATAACTCCTTAAATCCAATATGATGAAAATAAAACTAGTGGTCTATCATTAATAAACACATGAAACCCATTAAATGATATAAAATATCCTTAATATATAATAAATTTTACATATTGTTAATAATCATCCCTTTTTTCATCTAATAACTTATTCAAATATATAAATTATAATCTACAGTCCTTCTAAAAGTAATACAATTTTCTTAATATGTAATTCTAGTATAAATTAAAATGTTCACTAATAATTTTTCCAATCTAATATTCAACTATTTAAATTCATTGGGTGATATATTATAGAAATGAACAAAGTAACCTATGAAAGTATATATATATTTATAAAAAAACCCCACTACTATATCAAAGAAAAAAATATATTCAATTCACTAGGGAAATACATTAGATAAATACTTAATACTGACTTCTGTCTTTATGGGTAATAGAATTTAATCCTAACCACGGCTAAAAAACTAGTTTAAGTTTATCAAGGGTGTTACGTAGATTAGGGGTTTCCTGATATCCTGTGAAGTGGGAAGTGACATTCAGTTGGAGATGATTTAAGACCACCAACCATCCACTTATTCCCACATGCTTATTAGTGGTTTTCCCAGCATCTCGGGCTCACTACTCAAACCCATCGGTTAATAGGTGATGTCCTACAACTATCCAGTGGGACCTATGACCTTGTGTTTTAAATAGGTGAAATTATGTAATTTCATATACCCATTATTTCCTCATTCTATAGTATCTAATTACCTCATTTAATCTTTTGGAAAAAAGGGGAACCTTTCTTGGTGGTCTTATCTCAATTTCCCTCTTCTCTTGGGAATTAAAATCACCTTTCATTTGGATTGATTACTATGAGTATGTCTTAGCTTATCCTTTACATAATCCCATATTTATATTTTAATATTATTTATGTAACCCAAATATGATGATTTTTTGATTCATTTATTGATCTAGTGCATCATGAATGATTTGGGTGGAATTTATTAGCAGTATTGCGGAGTTGGGCATGAGGTGGGATGTTTATAACATTTTACATAATTTAGATAATATTACATGAATTATATTGAATTTGAATCTAGGGTATTCCAAATGAGTCCTATTATTTATTAAGATAGTAATACTGGGTGAAGTCATTATTGATGTAACCATATTCTAACAGGGGGTGTATGGCTTGTGTGCTTGGAAATGATGAAAAAGTTTCTTGTACCAGGAATGACTATGGGGTTTCTAAGATTTGATATATTTATAGGATTGAGATATTCATTCCCGGTTGAGGATAGGTTGGATGGAAAATATTACATATAGGTTCAGGTATCCAATCAAATGGATCATGTTCTTTTCAAATTATAAACAATGTTAGTGTAATAATAGTGTTATCTTCTAGGGTAAATAGACTTTAAATGTATCATTAGTGAATAGGTCTAGGTAAAATGACATGTGGGAATGATTAAAATAATTTTATTTTGTTTTCCAATATATGTTGTTTTATAATAGAAATACCAATGACTGGTGTGGTTTAGTCTAGCTATAATAATGTCTTTCATGAGTGAGATGTTGGGTAGAGGTTATGATTGAGTGGTTCCCCTAGTTGTTCTTGTGAATGTATGTAGACTCTTTTGACCCTAATATAATGTGATTATTTGAATTATGGGATTCCCATGAACCCTCAGTTTTGTATGGTGGGATTATAGGGCCTCCCAAAAAACCTTCTGAAGGGTCTTTTTGTTGACTGGTGATTCAAAATACCCTTAAGATGTGCTGGTGTTATTGATTGGAATCCCTAAGACCTACAAGGATGGGACAATGTTCATGATTGAAATTCCTAGAGTATTGAGATATGTTTCATGGTTTTTTATGAGATCATTACCTTTTTACTAAGAATGTTTCATGGTTTTATGTGATAATGGTTTGGGAAATATGTAGCATCCGTCATTTAGACAACATAGGTAGTGATGGGGTTCTTGGTTGTGTAGTTAGCACAGGAGGACCTAACATGATTTTTTTTATAATTAATTATTTTTTTATTTCATCACATGAAATTTATATGACCTGATATATTTATTATAATGATACACTCGTTCGTTACTACATGTTTTATACTCACGCCATTTTTGGGAGTCTTGGTGTGTTTACATACTCTATCGACAAGGAATACAGATGAGGGTGGGGACCATGTCCATGTCAGTTGTGTAGGAGGAGGTAGTTTCATGAGAAAATTATGAGATATACATTAAGATATTTTTTGAGATGCCTATATATTTTTTATGCATATATAAACATTTGGGTATCTATATTTGGAATTTTATAAGTAATTTTATGAAAATTGTTCTAGCATGGGTTGATATTATTACTCAATCCAAATTTCATTCCATTATTTAGACTAAGTGTTTCATCAATTATTGTGTACAATAATTTAGATATTTATTCCAATGGAATAGTCTTCCCACATTAAACCGTAGACCCTTTCCACTGGTTAAAAACATTTTTCATGCATTGTGCCATGCTTGATGTTTTATGATGCTCCCTTGGCACAGACTTGATGATGTTGGACATGACATAACTGAATGGTATTAGAAGTTTCCATTTATCTTAATATTTAGATACTAGTAGAATAGAGATAGAGAATTTATGTAGATTGATAAGTAAAAAATTCTTGGGAATTGATAACCCACAATTGAGGGATGTGATATGTTGCTAGAGAAATGATAAATGTCCTTGTTGTATGATGTTACTATTGAATTATTTCACCTCGAGTTATTTAGATAAATTTTATTGTTGATGATTTTGATGTTTACAATTTAGGGATTTTATATTGGCCCAATTAGAAATATTGTGTGAGTTCTTGTGTCTTGGATAAGGACATATGTTCACAAGTTAGGCGCTTAGTTTCTTTTCGATGGGGGTGCATCAAATTTATTAAATCATTCTAATAATATATTTGGTGTTTTTTTCAAATAAATTATTTCTGGAATTTAATTAAACTAGTCCAAACATGTTGTATTTTTATATGCATGACTATTAATAACATCCTTTTATGGGCTATGTTTATTGGATCCTAGAGCAGGCATGTATTCAATATTTTTATATTAAAATTCCATTATAATGCCATTGGTTTCTTCACCTTTTAAAATTTATTTTTAATAAGTAAATTCACATAGCACAAATTTTTTCTAATTTGTTTTAAAGGATTTTTGTTTCCAATGGGATTTATTAAAGATATTTCATTTCAAAAGGGGTTCTAACTTCCATGTAATGGTGAAATATTATTTTTAAGGATTATTTGAAATGGAATTCTGATTTTAAAATTTGGTCAGACACTATTGGACATTGAACTCAAGTGATGACAATTTTTTTTTGCAATTGATTTATGTGGGGAAATGGTTATTTTTTATTATGTTTTCTTAAATGTAATGGGATATAGATTTCAATTGGTTTAAAATGATTTTGCAATGGTTTACAATATTTTTGTTCAAAATTATAGTTTGATATGGTATTTCAAAAGGATAAAATTGTTGGGCTCATTGAGATGGGATTTTCGGAGGCTTATTTGGACAGTTCAAGATTTTTTATGTTTATGTGATACACCTTAGAAGATTCATTTCTATTATTCATGGTGTGGATCATGGAATAAGGTGGGTGTTTTTTAATAGAATGAGTGGTAGGGTTCTATATTTATGGTTGGATGACTAGCCTCAAAGAGGGGATTGGCTCAGTGGTGGTGGGATGATTTGGGACTTTTGTTCATATTTAATGGTTAACCCTTGGTAGGGTAAGGATGGATTTTGGTTTATTTTGTGAAAACTATGTGGTTTTATATAGAGTTATTGGAGTGGGGTTTTTGGGAAAAAGGTTGTTTTTGGGGCCCTTATATAACCGCAAGCCCTTTAGTGGTAGGAAATGTGGGGTGTTTTTTAGGGTAGATAACTTGGAGTTCGATGTGTTATTGGTATGTCACCATTAGTGGACAAGATTTGGACATAGGATTAATGTTAAGGATAATAAATAGTATGTAAATTGTTGAAATTGGTAAAAATTGGTTTCAAACTAATTATGGGATAATTACTTTTCCCTACATTAGGTGGGTTGTGAGTGGTTTGTTCTCCATATGAAGGATGATATGAGAGTGGGATAATTATCATCCATGGTGTGTAGTGCTGGGTGACATGGTTTATGTATACCATTATGTGATGATTCTTGGTTTGTGTGGGACCTAGAATCTGACTTCAAAAGGTGATGTTTCATTATTGTATAATGTTTTTCAATGATAATTTTGTTTCGTTTATTGCATCTCGGAGACATGTAAAATAAATTGGATGGACAATAATTGAGATAGTACATCCTGTAGTGGTTTTAAATATTAATTAGGTTCATAATCCCTATAATGGATGAGGGTGATATGCATCAGAGGTTTGGTATGTAATTTATATTGTTTATATGGGGGTATTAGTTTGGGAACAAATGGAAAGCCTTTGATTGATATGTGTTCACTTTTCATGAGATTGGGAGATTCCATGGGAGACTTGGTGGTCATAGATCATGATAAGAGGTGCAATTCCAAAAGAATAATGTTATGAAGAATTGATGATTGGGTTAATGTTTTCACAGAAACATGGTTTTTTCAAATAGTTTTTTTGACTTGATCTCTAGGTATGTAGTTGGTGTTTGTGTGAAATTCTAGTGGGTAGTTTCTTAAATAACATTGTGTGTGGATTGATATTTCAAGAATATTAGTGTCTTACTGAGGTAACATATTAGTGAAATATTATTATATTTTTGAAACATATCCATGTAACATTAACATAGAGGTGTAATGTGGTGCGATCTGATGGAGAGTTGTATTGAAGACACATTAAAAATCCAGACTAGGGAATGGTGGTTAACAAGGTTTTTCGAGTTTATAAACATGGGTTGGAACTAATAGTTGGGTTCCGACTACCCTATTACTATATAGGGTTTTCATGATACCCAGGTGTTATGGAAATAAAGTTGGGTGGAGATATTATCTCAGAGGGATGGGGTGAGAACATTCTAGAAAATTCATCAATGGATGGAAATACTTGTGCCTCTCATATAATGGAATGGAGTGAGGGGGTGACTATATCAAGAATGTCTTCATTGATGTTATTATTATTATTTAAGGATTAAAAAATTGTTTTTTATGTAATCTTGTGTGTTTGGGATTGAGGTTTGGATGTTCACATTAGTATGATATTAGTTTTTTTATATGCAAAATTAGTTTTAATTAATCATGGATGTGTGAATCAAATGATGTAATGTGTTTTGGTTGATAGGGAGCCTTGTTCAAGTGGTGCAATAATTGAAAGAGAATATGTGGTGTCATGGATGGATACATGTATGTTTATTATTATTTTTCCATAGGAAATACCTCAATGATGATATTTTATTAAATCAGGGGAAGTTGATGATAGAGTAGAGTAGTTGATGCCTTTCATAAGGATCTTGATATTATTAAATTTATGTTGTTGTTACAAAGGCTATAGCTTTAAATTGAATCAATTGGTATTTGAGTATGTTTACCTATTTGGGAAGGTAAGTGTTCTTATGGTAATTTATGTTCAGCTAAAAATTGGTCATCCAAATTCCAATAGACTTGTAATTATAGATTTTGTTAATGAATTTTGACTGTCATGGGTAGATAATTATAACCCATTTAGAAAGGATGGTTATGGTGGTCTATCAATTAAAACAGTTAATTGAACCAATAGATGATAGATTCCCATATGTGGGAATAAGTTGTTGTATATGGTCAATTTTTTATGTCTTTCTTTCATTCAAGTATTTCTTGACCATTGTTCTGATCCCCCATTATTTGGGTCTTTTCATAGGGTGTTTCAGGAGAAATTTGTTAAATTTTGGAACCCTTTTGGCATGTTCATGGTAAGTTCATTGTTTGAAATAATGTTGATCCTCTTATGAAATACATTTACCCAAAACAGTAGGTGTTGTGTGTTTGTTTTATGGTTTTGAAAATTGTACACCAACCCAAAAGAAACCATGTTCCATAAATATTTTGGACAATAGTTATGGAGCGTAGTTTGTTTTTCCATACACTACCAGGAAAACCATGGACATGGAAATTAAATCCAAAAAAATTAATTTTAATATCCAAATACCCACTATTTTAACAACTAATTTCAATATTTTGATCATAATCTAATTCCATGGTCCTTGATGGATAACATGATGTGATACAGACTCATCTAACCACTTCTCTTTGTTGAATTAAACTCTAGGGATATCATTTTATCTACATTTGCTCAGTGAATATTCTATTATATGGTTTCTCTAGATATTATTATTCAATCCCATTTATAGAGTGATAAAAAATTAAGTTATTATTGTAAATAATATCTCTTTTTATGAATCTTGATCCTAGTTTTTAACGCTTTATCTCTACAAAATCAATCATAATTGGTATATCCTACTTTTAGTGTTTTGTTGAATGGATTAAATGATTAATGTGAGGTTGTTTCATAAGGATTTACCATTAAATTGAAACAATTATTTACAAGATTTATTTTTTATTTTTATACTATTTATATCCCCATATTTTATATGATTGATATTTTATGTTGAAATAAGATTGGAAATTTTGAACAACACCAATTTTAATAGAATTGAAATTATTGGATGGATTTGAAAAAAATAATTGAGTGATTTTCCAAATTATTTTATGGCATTATTGATTAATAATTCTAGATAAATTTTTCGTAAATTTAAATATGATGTGAAGGTGGAATGAATGTGATAAAAACCTATGTTTTGGTTTTGAAATGAAATGGAATGATTAAATATGATGTTTGCATAATTGAACGATGATTGAGGAAATTATTTGAAATGAATATTTTTTCCAAATTTTGATTTGATTTGATTGGAAAATATGTGATCATAGGTAGTTAGTGATAACTAGGAATATGACACATGACTCATACTCCATTGAAATGGATTGAAAATGAAAAAACTAACTAAACCATTTTTGGAATAATTACCCATGAGGGGATCCCCCCATGGGGCGTTGATTTGAGTATAGACACATATCTTGATCCGTGGATATGATTGAGATGTGTGAAAATCCTATTACTGGAATCTAACAACCCATCGAGATTTTTAGATGGGGTAATGACATAATTTTATTTGATTATTACATGCCATTTATGTTAAACTATTTTATTCTTTACAGTTGATTTATATAAATTCTTTAATAGAACATGTTTATTTAATATTAATTTCATTTTTCTTCCCTAAATTTGATTTGAATGATTTTAAAAAAAACATAAATAAATAAAATTTCATGACTTTTTTATCTAAATTTTTATGGATAAATGATTGATTGTTATGGAATTACATATGGAACAATTGTCGAGACCCAGCTATGCTATTTATTTAACACCCTATCTTTACCATTGGGTGTTTATAGATTTTCTTTTCCAGGTCCATGAAATGGAAAATTTATCCATGGTGATGGTTGATATTATTTATCCTTGGAATCAAAAATGATGGAGGTTAATAGATTATATGTGATCCACCTGTAACATTTGATTTTTGTGCTTTTGTTGGGATAAATGTCATGTCTCTAGGTTTTGTACATTTTTTTATTTTATTTTTACCTATTTTATATTGTTTCATTTTCCTAGTGGAATATTGACATACCAAATTATATCTCTTAACACACATTAATTAGGGAATTTTTTTCCCTATGTGATTCTTATATTATGAAATTATATAAAAATAGACCTATGGGGGTTGGAAACACCATTTGGGTTTTTTCATGGACTGGATTAGGTATCATAGTAATAGTGTATTCATGATGGTTTCGGAAAAATTGTATTTATAAATTTATGTTATTCATCATTCCTTGATGTTGATAAACAGTTGGGTTGTCTTGGTATAAATCAAGTAGGATTTATGGGACATAGGAGGTATTTATGGGTGTGTTTATATCTAGATTTCATTGTAATGATCCTTATGTCACCATAGGAATTTGGGATAAGTGTATCATATCTTTTTGGATCTGATTTATGTTTTTTCCTTATTTTAATCAAAGTATCTAACAAAAATCAAATATATATATATATATGTGTGTGGAATAGATTTTATTGTATCCATTAATTGAGATTATGATATGTTTATCATTTCATATATACCAATTCTATTTCTTGATAATGTTTATAATTATGCCTTTGAGATGAAATTGGAATATTCCATAGGCTGAAGAAGATGGTGAACCATAATAGGAGAATCCTCTAGTTGAACTGAATCTTGATGAGATTGTGGTGTGTGTTTTCCATGATTTAGGATAGGTACCTTCTCTTGTTCCCATTCAATATCTAATTTTAGAACAATTATGGTGTAAATCGATATACCATGTTAGATCTTTTATTAAAAGAAGACATTAGTTCTCCAAACATAAGATGTTCATCACGAGGATGTGGATTATTTGAAAAAGGTAGAGTTTGTGTTTTAGTTATTATAAATGTTATAGGTAATTAAATTAATTTGTGAAACCATAAAGATTAAGGTACCAGGATGGATATAGGTATATTTAATGGTGATAGAGAATAAGAATGAGGGATTTTATTTCAAATACATTATGTTATTTTTAGTGATTAGTTATATCTAGAGTCAATGGTCTTATTTAAATAAATGGAGTATATTAACCTTTAGTAGGGGAAAAATACCATGACATGGTATGTGAACTATTTTTACGATATTTTTCATTATTGCCCAGATGTGTTGATGAATGAGAATATGAAATATTGAAGGAATGAGATGGGTCTTCAATTCAATATGTGATTTTTTTTTCAAGTTGAATCTTTGTTCATCTTGTAATAATATGGATAGTGTAATGATGGAGGAGCATGACCTAGCTATTACATAATTATTGATGTGAGTTCCCTTTTCCCTTTTTTCTTCTCAATGAATTCAATTAAAATAATGACCAATAGTGATGAGTCACATGGTGGATCCTAATAGCAAAAGATTCTGAAGAATCCAAGAATATTGGGTAGATTCCCTTATATTTTAATTTATTGTGTCATGCTTAGGCATTGAAAACAATTTTCAAGGAGGAACCCAAGAACTAAAAATTATGTAAATGACCAAGTCACTTGGATATGTTTTTCCATATATATTATACTCCAACTAGTAACATGATGTCATCATCCTCAAAAATTACTATGGATAAATCATATGCTTCAAGTATTAAGGTGTCTAAGTCGCATGAATTTGGAATGAAGCATCTTCACATAGTGGAAGATTATATAGAGGAACCTGATGTGATTCCCATGATTGTGATAGGTACCATCAGTATAAATTAATTTTTAGTGACTTCTTTTTTTTTATATTTTTTCATCTAACTAATTCATATTAACTTTCATTACGAACCTATCAAATCTTCTGATGACACATTTTTATTTTGTGATGGATATAACAATGCCTCTTGGAATGCAGGGAGAGTGGTTCTCCATTATCCCTATTGTGTTATCCCTATATCAGATATTGATATTACCTATAATTTTATGCTTCATAATGATAATCCTATTGAATTCATTTTGAGGTTGGATTAATTGATTTATCAAAAGGCCCAAGTACATTCTTGTATTTAGTATATTTCCCTTGCTATTCCCTGTGGGTTATTCCATGTTTTTCAGGGAGAATGGGACCCAAGGTCGAGTAGGGATAAAAAATACTTTACAGAGTTAGGTTGGGTAATATTAGTGATTTCTATTGAATTGGAGAAATAATCCTTAAGGGATGATCTACCTCTAGTTTTTTTACTTCTTTATCAATATCTTTCCATTTTAAATGTTTTGTATTCCATGGTAATGGGATGTAAATATATCTAATTATTTTTTACCTATTACTTAACCAGTGTTGATTCATTATTACCATTTGATAGAATGAGATTAAGAGGATTTGAACTATCAGTTTGATGATCTTCTAGGGATATGATTAGATTCCATATTATGTCACTGTGGGTGGAACCTATTATATTTGTGAATACAGCTGATGGAACATTTCAACAGTGTGTTGATTAAGAAAAAATAAATTGAATTATAGAAAAAAAATGAATCCATATCCTCAAAGAGATTTTTTTATAGTTGAATGGTTTGACATTTTTTCCAATGAATGTTATCTTATTTGGTTATCTATAGTTTATAAATAATGAATATACCATTTAGAATACAATTTTTAGTAGTAGGTAGGGATATTATGAGTTTTTTTATTCCATTTGGTAAACCCAATTCTCCCGAGGTTTCCCTCAAACTAATGAACCTGACATTCCATCAGTACCTCAATTTATTTAAGGTGGTGTTTTTTGAATACATATTAGCTTAATCTATGCATGAGGAAGATTATCTACATTAATTGAAAGAAGATTTTAGAATTTTGATAAATAAATGACTTTACATGAATCTATCAAAGTGTAATTTTTAGATTTAATAAGAAAATATCTTGGGAAATATGGTTTTAATTCATGATATATTTGTTTACCATATAAAGGTTATTGTTTTTATGAAATGGGATTAAAATCATTTTTTTAGATTCATATCTTCAAGGATTTTAAGGGGTAATACCACATGTTAAATATAGTTTTGTTAACGTTTACTTATTCGATGATGAAAATAAATAGGATGGGAGTGAAATTATTATAGGAAGAAAAAGGTGAGAGTTATTTTTTTTACATGAAACATATTTCTACTTTTGTTCTATTGTATACTCTTCTAGAAGATGGGTATGGTTGTGTGGTCTTTTGTGATGTATAAATTTTAGGATATGGATGGGTTCTCATGAATGGTGATAACATGGACGCCTATGGTACCATGAATCTTAGGACACTAGATAAAATCTCTATGACCAATGACATCAAGATCAAAACTATGTTTTATGATCTTATGATTTGAAATAATTATCATTTCTAAAAAACACTTACCATTTATTTCTAAAAATAAAATATTTGGTCATATATTCTCTCAAAACAATATGAACCTCCTACTGTGGTGTTGGGTGGATTATAGGTATTATTACGATTACAAAATTTCCTATACCACTAGAAAGGGAAATTTAATCACTAATTCATTAATCATGAAACGTCAAAATTTGGCCATGAATAAATCATAAAAATAGTGGAATCTGATTGATCTTTTTGATTAGTTAAATTTGGTATTCCAAGTGTATGTGGCCAAGGTTTTTATTTAATAGTGTTAGGTTGACACTGTATCATTTCAAGATGACTATATAAGTACAAGAGATCAATGTAGAATTAGGTGGAATTATGGAATCCGTATATGGTGTGGAGACTAATGGTGAGTGGTAGTTGTCCTCTGTCGGTATCCTCTATTTTTTAAATTATGATTCATTGGTCAAAAGACCAAGTCAATAAATATATCAAGATAAAAAACATAATTAAAACAGCTTGAAAGATGGAAATTTGTTACTATATTTTTCAGGAAGTGAGATGAGATCCTCTAGAAGGTTATCCATCCATATGATTTCATTGTTAACTCCATCATTGGTAAGACCATCTATTTCCCAATTTGGCTCTTGGTAATCATGAGTGATTATATGATTATGATCAGTGAATTGTTGGAGGTTGTCCAATTATCATGCTATGAGGGGCCACACCATGTGAACCACCCCATGTCTACGGGTATGTCTGATGGTAGTGGAATGGATTTTGATCTATGTGTTCTTCCATTATTTTTTATTTATAAGGATGAATGAAATAATGATCTTGTACATCTCTGCATTTTTAGTGGAGGTAAAACCACACGTACTGTATCAGCATCCAAAAATTGGTCCATATTGATTTAGTACACTACACCATAGCTGGTGGGGACTAGGTTTACTTTCAATTCACCGTCTATATTTTTTTTGATCTATCTAGGGATATGGGGTTTCCAAAACACTTACAACATAACTTTACCATAGCTAAATCTTCATTTTATTCAAATTCTATGAAGCATAATAAAATCCATGATGGAGTTGTGGAAGGTATATGTTTTCGTCATTCAAGATTCCTTGATAGTATGCAGATCTTCACCTAAGACTCGTAAAGATTGAAAGAATTATTATTATAAATGATTGAATTTATTTTATAGCCGATGAAATGAATTTATTTAAAAATGATGCAAAAAAACCTATTCAATTTGAGGAGATCCATCCATAGAAGTGGATATTTGAAGATGAAGACAAATGGAGTCCAAACCTATCTATATGAGATAAAAATTTCAAATCTGTATATATATAATGTAGAATCAGTAAAACAAGGTAAGAATAGGTGGTAAACATCCTCTCTATGTTGATTTGACATTTGAAAATAATAGAAAAGTTAAATAAAAAATAATTAAAGGCAATAGTTAGTGGGAACTCTATTGTGGAATATTATCAATAGTATGGTGGATCTGGAGGGTCAAATCCATTGATTTTTAATGATATTTATTGAAGAAAAATCATTGATTTTATTACCTAAATTATGATTTTTGTAACGATTAGTGTTTAATACAACATTATGAGACGGTTCTCAAACCGATAATATTATTAATGTTGAGAAAATGGTAGTATGTAATAATTTCCAATGCACAGTACACCAAAGTACCATAAATATTTTATATGGTATTCGATGGTGATTTTCATGGAAAGGCATGATGCAAGGAATCACTTAATTGTTTTCTCATTGTCATACATTTCAACATATATGGGTGAGTACCATAGACCTTCAATTTTTCTAGATCCACTTCCAGGGATGATTTAGAAGTGTTCAATTATTTCTATAGATTTTTTATGTTTTAATGTACCCCTTAAATGAATAATTTAATATGGGTTCTGTTATATAGTTTGAAAAATTAAATAACTTCATAACCATTAATTAAAATACCAATGTTAAGAAATTTGGTAGTATCTATGAGAAAGATACCATAATATATCATTGTTTTACATAAATTATATTCTTTAATTGGGATCCCCATTTCACTTCTCACATTTGGAGATGAATCTAGGAGTAAATGGAATCCCAGATATATTTTAGTATATAATTCCAACCAAAGATGGATGATTAGGTAGAATAACATATATATATATTTTATTACATACTATTTACTTATATTGATTACATTTTGGATCATGGGAAAACCATTTGGGACTGGGTGAGTATTCCTATTACAATAGTTTTGTGACACTCTATCAGGATGAATCATTTTGAGGCCCTTCTTTAAAGGTCATTTAAACATATATTTTTCTAGTCATAGATTAGGGATTCTTCTTTAGTTGGACTATAAATAGTCCAAGATATGATGGATAATGTTCAATTTATTTTTTACAAAATTGTGATGAAATCGAGATGGTAGACGTCTTATATTGGTCATCATTGATAAAAAATAATATTTTATAGTTGGTGAATATGTTTTAATAAGATTTTTACTTCATTTTGGTCACTAACAACCTGCAAAATATGGAAAATTTTTGCCGATGTTTATCGGTCCTTTTGATATTTTTGTGTGGGTGGGGAAAGTGGTTTCTGTTTGGATCTTCCATTATAGTTTACATCGATCTATATTTTATTTTGTGCATTGTAACTCAAGTCGTAAAATTTTCAACATTATTTTGTACATAGTTCTATTCATCTTGACATTTGACCAAATTTCTCAATGATTGAGAGTACAGTATGAATTTTTTATTTCAAGGAAATTTTAATTCATGGGAATTTAATTTCTTTTTTAAATGCCAAATGGTAGCATGTTTCTGATTCGCCTGAGACATATGTGAATGAATAATTGATGAGAGGGAATTTCACTCACCTCATTTACATGTAACATTCTTGACAAGATTTATATTGATAGAATTTTTTTATGGTGGGTAGGTTATATAATCTTATTACATACATTATGTATATCTTACGAAATTTTTAACACCCTATGGTTTCATATTTTATTGGGTTGTATTTGGTTAAATTTGGTTTTTTCAAAATCCTTTTGGGTATTGAATAATTGGAATATTGTTTTCCTAAACTGTGTGCCCCAACATGAAAAAATAGACACTAGTTTGTAGGGGATGGATAGATGTCACAATGTTTGATAAACTATGCTCCTACTTAGGTAAAACCATTCTTATAAAATAGTGGGGGTCATGGTAAAGTCACTTGAATTTATTAACCATGCACCCTTTATAGGAAACAAATCACATTGGAAATAAATCCACTGATGATTATAAGGACACTACCTTAAAACATTACATAATCTTGAAGTAAATGAATAATTCACATTGAGGATCTTTTTAGGTTTAGAGTTTTAGAGAATTAGACATAACTATTACATCTCAATGATTACAAAGTAGACACATCTACTCAGTTTCCAATTTTTCACAAAATAAAAAATCTTGAAAAATAGTCATGTCTAGTTCCATGTTTTAGACAACATGAGAGTTCCTTGATCCCATACTTGACCATATTCCACTTTATGTCATGTGAAAACATTTCAAAAACATGGTATGATCATAAAAAACATTGTATGGTATACACAAACAAAGGAAAAATTAGATCATAAATATATACATTACATAAGCTTTTTAACATATCCCATGAAATCAAATGATTCGTTAAATACACGTAGAAATCATTAAAAAAAGTTACTTGAGGCATTCATAACATTATTACGTAGGGATTAACCCTCATGGTTACGTTTTTAATACCTATCACAGTATATTCCCTAAATATCTTTGGAGAAACCTTAGCATTAAACTCCTTCACATTACCCAATGCATTGGAGAGCTATCTCGGGCTAACCCACCCTTAGTTTATCATGGAACCACCCGACTTCATAAACAATGCCCAAGAACCATAACATAATCATATCACATAAAACATACATAAAGGAAACATAACATTTCTACATTTCAATCACAAGATATCAATACAAAACATTGATATAATCAAAACATTATGAAAACAATTTTCAATAACAAAATAAAAGAAAAGTAAAACATGGTATTTATTTTTCTTTTTTTAAAAAAGTTATGGCTTGTAACGGAATCCGGAATTCAAATAATTGTCACGATGGTGGAGAAGTGGTTATCACCGCATACGTAAGACAAAAAAAATTCTTTTTTACATTTAGTAAAAGACTTTGTTAAAAAAATATTCATTTTTAAGGAAATAAAAATTCAAAAGGGTTTTATACACCGTATAAAATAATGTTGTGTAGAAATCAATAGATGCCTCAATAAAAGGAGATTGAGACAAAGTCCCATACAAGGACGGCATCCGTAAATTAAGGATAAATAAATTACATAATTATGTGTGAAAAATATAAATACACCCAATATAAGTTGATATTATGTGTAAAAAAATCACAAGTCATCCACACAGATTCATAGTACAACATAATCAAGAAGTAGAGGTTTAACCCAAAGAATCACTACTGGAAAAAAGGCCTATACCCACGGTTTTGGAAACAGTGGGCTGGAACGCCGTCGGTATAGGTGTTCTACCACCGTGTCAACAAAACATTCCCAATTTCCATGGTGTCAATGGCTTTTACCCACGGTTTCAAAACCGTGGGTATAGATCCTAAAATAAAGCTGCAGGCGGGTTTCGATCCCACGACCTCTTCGCTGCAAAGTACCGCGTTTACCCCTACCCTACTATCAATTATGTATATATATATATATATATTTAGTTAAATATAGTTATATAAACCGTGGGTATAGAGGGAAGAACCGTAGGTATAGGACTCCCGCAAAAAAAAAATCTTTCCCGCGGAAAAAAAAAATTTCCCGCGCACACATGGGAAACCTATACCCACGGTTTTTCAAAACCTTGGGTATAGGTTTTTTATCCTATACCTATCCCCACAGATCTCCTCAAAACCGTGGGGATAGGTACCCCTATACCCATGGTTCTTGAAAACCGTGGGTATAGGGGGTACCTATCCCCACAGTTTTTAGGAAAACCGTGGGGATAGGTCCATTTTCCAGTAGTGAATTGGAATTGTGTTAAGAAGTTCCCTTACAGAAATTTGACAGCCTAACAGCGTCACTTGAACATAAAATTTACAGCAATAGATATATATAATAACATATCCCAACATAAGAAGATTTAAATTAAAAGACCTAACAAAAAGAAGTCTTTTAAAAAGAGGAGGGTGAAAGGTTCCCTTACCGATTTGGGTAACATTGGAAACGTACACCCCATGATGGAAGGATCATACAATGAAGATATAAATACCCATAAATTAAATTATATTAAAAAAATAATACAATCATGGGAAGTACACACACCACACAAAATAAAATAGTGGCAAATGTAGCATGAATCTCACGGGAATAAAAGTGAGATGAAAAATGACTTACCTCATTGTAATCAATCGAGTTGTATAACCAAAAGATAATAAAAACCAAATTAATAACATAATCTGATGAATATAAATATAATCATGATAATATATATGAAATTACAGTACGCAATACACCACATGCAATAAATAAGTGGCGAACAATGGAAATATCACAGAATTAAAAGTGAGATAAGAAATCCCCATACCTCAAGTCCGACTTGCCTTGTTCGTTTATTTATATTCCTAAATAATTAAATTTATCCAATTTATAATTTATTAAGGAATTAATTTAAATAATATTATTCAATTAATTTAAAATATTTTCATTTTATAGTAATTAGTTAATTATGTGTGTTCATATCATACGTTTTGTCGATGTTCGGTACAAGAGTCAACAATGAACTTGTTTGAAGACAATTGAACATGTAGCTATAAGTAAATAATCTTCGGAATGGTGTTAATAATTTAAATATCATACATATCCAGTATATATGTATTTAATAATATTCCATAATTTTTGGAGATAATAAATGAAATGTACCGTTCATGGAGACGGTATGGCGTACGTACGCATGAACGCTACTTTCATTTTTTTCATATTAAAGGACTTTAAAAATAAATTAGACATAGATATATTATAATTCTAGTATAATATATATGTTATATTGGTAACATAACATCATTAATTACATTATTTATAAATTCCATGTTTGGCATGAACGAGTCACATCACATGAGGGGGCCGTAGTCCGCACTTCCTCATAAGACATTATCGCATTTACACAACATGAAAAGCATAAAGGTATTCTTTAAATATAAAATACTGAAGAATATAGAGGACATAAATATAATATATATCATATATAAGTATATTTACATCATAATGGCCACCATGAAAGGTGTTAAATGAAGATTGAACAGTCATCATTTCGTGAGACAGTAATTCGCCACCCACAGAAACAATATGTTCTTTAACCGTTAGATGGGGGTGTGGGTAAGTGCAGGTACAATACATATCATAAAAACATAATAGTATATTGAGTATTCTTTTGTTTTTATGGGATCAAATAATAAGAAGATAGTGGTGAGTGAAGAAGTAAAATAAAGGAAAGAAACTCAAGAGAAGACATTACCTCTAAATCGGGTAACTCTTTTTGATTTGAGCCAAAGGCTTCCTTGGAAAGACAACTGCCCAAAGTGAGGCTTATTGGAGAAATAGAGGGATGTGGAGAGATAATATGCACAATGGTTGGATAACAGAAGGACTTGAGAGGTGTGGGTAAGGGGTATAGGTGGGGGGCTTTTATAAGAGTGAGGAGGGTCACTTTTGGAAAGTCTTGAAATGTTACTTTATTATAAAATAGTTTTAAAATTTTAAAGGTCCCACAGTGATATGTTTAAAGGATAGAGTGATAAGTGTTCGAAATACACCCATACAATAGGTTTTAGACAAATGTATGTCTTATAGTTTACATTATCTGTTCAATTTTTTAAATCGTTAATTAATGAGGTAATCTCTACATCATCATGGTGTCAAAAATAAATATATTTATTTAATGTCTAAAAATTATTAAAAATAACCATGTTTTAAGAAATATTTTTATCTTTAAATGAATATTTATAGATTAAGATATAATTTATGTAAACAAAATTAATTTTTTTACTTAGGATATACAAACATTTCTTATATTTATCTTCTTTTTAAAAATAATGTCAAAAATGTAACTATTACACCCATATGACTCCAACGACCCTAAAGTTAAGTAAACAAGATTCCCATGGTCGTCCATGACACAAAAAATAGGATTTGGACACATGTTGGGGTCATTTTATATTATTATTCTATTATTTTATTACCCTCAACTACTCGATTACTAATTAATCATGATAATTAAAGATAACTACCATTGTTATTATTCATAATTTCCCAAAACTAAAGAGTCTTAATTACATAATTTTGACCTTATGATTATAAATATGGAATCTATTTTACCAAATTCCAAACACAAAAATTTCAGTAATTAATTTAAAAATAATTCTAGTTGTCACAAAAAAAAAGGCTTTTAAGAAGTAAAATTTTATCAAAATATTGACTTGTTTTTACATCCAATTGTAAAGTGAAATTACTTTAAAAGAAAAAAATTGTATTAAGTGAAAAAAAATAAATTTAGTTACACTTTTAAACCTATTAAAAGGAGCATCTAACTATATAATTAAAATAGATGAAAAAGCAGTTTTGAAGTAAAATGCAGTATTTTTAACAATTAATTAAAAAAGAACATTTGTCAAAAAAATACCAAAAATTTCTTCAAAGTAAATTTGATATTACAAATTCAAAAATGATGCCCATTTTACCAAATTCAAAACATATAAGTTGAATTAATTATTTTTATAATTAATTCCCGCTGTTAAAACAAATAGCGTGTGTTTATGAAACAATATCAATCAAAACATTAACACTTGTTTTTTCCAATTTGAAACTGAAATTAATTCCAATGACCACGATTGGATTAAATGGTAAAAATATATTTCAACTAAACATTAAACACAATTAAAAATATAATCTAACCATATAAATAAATTATATCAAAAGGGGGATTTGAATTAAAATACAGGATTTTCACTATTCATTAAAAAATGAACTTTATCGGAAAAATAACAAAAATTTACACAAAGTAAATTTTGATGTCCCGATTCTAAAGAAGGATTTTATTTTGTAAAATATAAAATTAAAAATTAAAAAAAAGTAGTTTTAAAAAGTTTTCTCCATCAAAAGGCGGTTAATCGACCTTTTAAAGAACATTAGAATATTTATGCATAAAAATTGAATTATTTTCTTATTTTAAGCCTCTAACTCTTATTGGATAAATGTAAAAATATTTAACAAACATATATAATCATTTTTTAGTTAGTTCTATTCATTCCCGCCATTACAAAGGCTAGGCATTAACTACCATTTAAAATAATATTATTATATTATTAGTGTGCAACGGAAGATTTCAAAGAAACGTGTTGTTGCGTATTGGGTACGCCATCGAACATAGCATCCCATTTAATTTTATATTAATATTTTATGCACAAATATTAATAAATATGAAAATCTCATATACTTTATTTACCTGGGATGTTACATCCTTTCCCCCTTTTGGAAATTGCATCCTCACAATTTTAAAATTGGGCTCAAAAACTTCATTGAAATCCCCACATCGGAAAAGGAGTCAATTAAACTATCACATTAAAAGAAATAAAGATAATTAAAAAGTTCACCCGAGTTAACCAATACTAGGATTCCATGTAGGAAAAAATGGATGTGGAAGAGAAAACAAAGGATCGAGTTCTGATGGAGAGTGATAGCAAACATGTTTAGGAGAAAGTAAACCAACTGAAAATCACAATCTTGTGATGGGTTAAATGATATTTGATTCCCCAGTATGAAAATTTAACAGAATTTTTTTTTTTAAGTTATTTTTCATTGAAAATTTTATTTATGATCTTAACTAAATAATAAGGAATCATACTTACTTGTCATGTATACTTTTATCTCTTACTATATTTCCTACACAAACTCATATTTACTCCAAAAGATTAGTATTTAGGATGACTTGTTCACATTAAGAGTGCTATAATCATCTTCTGTAGAATCACCTAATCCAGAAACGATGAATTATATATTTACCATGCCTTTAGACCTTAACCAAAACCAAAATTGTTAGTACATGATTAGATAATCCCTAAATAGGATAATCTTTTTCCAAAAGAAAAACTACTCTTAATCTCCAAAATTCCACAAAGATATCCCGAGGTTCAAGAAATACCATTAAATAAAAAACTATCCATAGAATTATTTAATGTAATCCAAACTAATATTGAAACCCATATCTCTGAAGGATTTAATCACCTAGTCTTCAATGGTAAATCTTAACATTTATCTCCAAATAACATTAGTTACAGTTAAGGTCTCATACTGAAAATTAATTAACCTAATAAAATATCCTCCATGATAGGTTAATCATTTCCCAAAAAACAACTTATTCCTGATTCATAATATCATCTAACTAAAAATAATTAGTCATACTAACCAGGGACTTCACATAGTCCTGTGGTAGGTGATAAATACCAGTTGCACTTTGGTTGTGGGTTCGATTCCTAGAGCTTCGTCCAATGTGACAGGTTGTAACACGGTTTGCGTGTTGTCCCAATTAAAAAACTACATAAATTTATAAAATTACCAAAAAGAGATAAATTCATAAAAAATAACCATAACAAAATCTAACCATGAAGGTTATCTAATAAATTTTGTTTTGTATTCCAAAATGTATTACCTGGTAATTGCCTCAAATTCAAGGATCATATAAAACCAAATGGTTCTTTATAACTATATTCACAAAAGAAAAGATAATTATTACTTGAATAAAATTTTCATATATCATACATCAGGGTTACACATACTATAAAAATTCTTCTAATTAAATCTCATCATCCAAATAACCTTAATACTTTTAAGAATTTCACCATCCTAAAATGAACCATAACTCTTCAATCCCTTATATATTGACTTATTACTCATTCAACATTTTTTATGATCCATTAACCATTTCTTTATATCTTATTCTGATATAATTATTTCCTACAAACAAAATCATGAATCATATCCTATGATTTCAATAACATTAAAACATATGTTAAGAAATAATCCATACCTTTCATTGACCACTATCAGTTTCTTCATCCTCAACCAGAATGGCATTATGTATTGGTAAAAAATATTTTTACGATCTTGGTGATACTATTATCGAATCTTCTTCGTAAGACATGTGTTTTCATAATGACCATGCACACCACATTGAAAACATTCAATTGATCCTTCAGAAGGAACTTCTTTCCTTTTCTGAGAGTCAACTAGATGCTTCCTTTTTTCCATGGTAGGTTCTTGCTTTATGACCTTCATTTCCACATCTATAACATCTTTATGTCCCTTTGAAACATTTTCCTATGTGTTTCATTCCACATATTTGACACATTGGTTTTTGAACATACTTATTTTTATGATTATTACCTGAACTTCTGTAGGGATTTGTTTCCCGTATATATTATGCCTTATAAAAATCACTATGGTTTTGGTGGTCAATCGTGACATCAGATAGTTGGTTATGAATAACCACAAGAGTTCTCATTGTAGCTCCCATATCATTCAGTTTCTCATTCAGAAAATCATAACACTTTTCTTCACATCCACTGTTACTTTGGTTCCTGCTATATCCAGCCATTTACTAAAACCAAAAAGGACAGTGTGAGTATATCAGAAAAATTATAATATAATATCTTATAAGGAGGGTAAATACTAAGATATAATTATTCATGTTATCTTAAACTCATTCACTTTATAAAAATAACTATGACTCTTTCTAAAATCCTAACCATTATGGTAATGTCACTTAATCTTACAGAATACCAAAACCTCTGAAGTTATCTAAACCGAACTCAGATACCCACTATAAGGACCCAGCCATAAAACATTACATAATCTTGAATTAAATAAATAATTCACATTTAGGATATTTTCAGGTTTAGAGTTTAGGAGAATTAGGACATAACTATTACATCTCAATGATTAAAAAGTAGACACATCTACTCAGTTCCGATTTTTACAAAATATAAAAACTCTTGTCCAAAAGAGTAATGTCTACTTCCATGTTTTAAATAGCATGACAATTCCTTGATCCCATCTTTGACCCTATTCTACATTATATCCTGTTAAAACATTTCAAAAACTTGGGATGAGCCTAAAAATCTCAGTAAGGGATACAAAAATAAAGAAAACATTAGATCAACAATATATACATAACATATGATTTTTAACATATCCCATGAAATCATAAGATTTTTGAAATACCCATACAAATCATAAAACACAAAGGTAACATGAGGATTTCATAACATTCTTATGTAGGGAGTAACCCTCATGGTTACGTTTGGAATACTAATCACAGTATATTCCCTAAATATCTTTGAATTAACATTAGAGATTAATTCTTTCACGTTACCCAATGCATTGGTGAGCTATCTTGGGCTCACCCACCATTAGTTTAATATGGAACCACCTGACTTCATAAACAATGCCAAAGAACAAAAACATAATCGTATCTCATAAAACATGCTTAAAAGAAACATAACATTTCCACATTTCAATCAAAAGATATCAATACAACACATCGATATAATCAAAACATCATAAAAACCATTTTCAATACCAAAATAAAAGAAAAGATAAACATGGTATTTATTTTTCTTTTTTAAAAAAAAAGTTATGGCTTGTAGAGGAACCCGAAACTCAAATAATGGTCACGATGGCGGAGAAGTCGTTTTCGCCTCATACGTAAGACAAAAAAATTCCTTAAGTCATTTAGTAAAATGAATCTTTTAAAAAGATTTATTTTGAATGAAATTAAACGTCAAAAGGGTTTTATATACCATATAAAATAAAGTCATGTTGAAATCAAAAGATGCCTCAATGAAAGGATATTGAGACGAAGTCCCATACAAAGACAGTATCCTTAGATTAAGGATAAATCAAATACATAATTATGTGAGGAAAATATAAATACACAAAATATAAGTATATATTAATTGTAAAACTATCAGAGGTCATCCACAAATATTCATAGTATGAAATAATCAAGAAGTAGAGGTTTAACCCAATGAATTGAAATTGGGTTAGGAAGTTCCATTATAGAATTTCGACAGCCTAACTACGTCACTTTAAAATTCATAAAATGAGTTGAATAAAGATAAAAACCGTATCTCATCATATTGAAAAAAAATTCATAGTAATAAGGATATATAATAACATATCCCAACATAATAATATGTAAATTAAAAGACTTAACAAAACGAAGTCTTTTAAAAAGGGGAGGGTGAAAGGTTCCCTTAATGAGTTTTGTAACATTCAAAACGTACACCCCATGACATAAGGATCATCCAATGAAGATGTAAATACACATAAATTAAAGTATATCACACAAATAATACAATCATGGGTAGTACACACACCACACAAATGGAAATAGTGGCAAATTTAGTATGAATCTCACGGGAATAAAAGTGAGATGAAAAACCCATAACCTCATTGTAATCAATTGAGTCGTATGACAAAAATATAATAAACACCAAATGAATCACATAATACCATGAATATAAATAGAATCATGATAATATATATCAAATGTAAGTACCAAATACACCCCATGAAATAAAGAAGTGGTGAAAAATGGAAATCTCACGGAATTAAAAGTGAGATAAGAAATCCCCTTACATCAAGTCCGACTTGTCTAGTTCGTTTCATTATATTCCTGAATAATAAACATTGGTCAATTTATAATTTCTTAATTAAATCCTTTAAATTTTATTATTCAATTAATATCACATATTATCATGTTATAATAATTAGTTAATTACGTGAGTTCATATCATACGTTTTGTCGATGTTCGGTACATGAGTCAACAATGGACTTGTTTGAAGAGAGTTGTCCATGTAGTTATAAGTACATCATATCCAAAAAGGTTTTAACAATATAAATATCATATAAATACAGTATATATTTATTTAATAATATTACATAATGTTTTGAGATAATAAATGAAATGTACTGTTCATGGAGACTATAAGCCGTACGTACGCATGAACGCTACTTTCATTTTTTTTTGTAATATTAATGGACTTTAAAACTAAATTAGACATAGATATATTATAATTATAGTATAATATATATTTTATATAGGTAACATATGTTCATTAATTACATTATTTATAAATTCCATGTTTGGCATTAATGAGTCACATTACTTGAGGGGGCGGTAGTCCACACTTCGTCTTATGACATTAGTGTATTTTCACAACATGAAAATCATAAAGGTATGTTTTAAATATGAATTGCAGAATCATATAGAGGACATAAATGTAATATATATAATATATAAATATAGGTCTATTATATTGGCCACCATGAAAGGTGTTAAAGGAAGATTGAACAACCATCATTTCGTGAGGCAGTAATTCGCCACCCACAAAAATAGTATGTTCTTTAACCATTAGACGGGGGTGTAAGTGTAGGTAGAATCCTTATTATAACAACATACTATTATATTGAGGATATTGGTGTTATTATGGGATCAAATTATAAGAAGATATTGGTGAGTGAAGAAGGAAAATAAAAGAAAGAAAATCGAGAGAAGACATTACCTCTAAATCGGGTAACTCTTTTTTATTTGAGCAAAAGGCTTCCTTGGAAAGACTTCTGCAAAAAGTGAGGCTTATAGGGGTAAGAGAGGGATGTGAAGATATTATATGAATATTGTTTGGGCGATCCAAGGGCTTGAGGGGTGTGGGAAATGGGTAGAGGTGGGGGACTTTTATAAGAGGGAGGAGGGTTACTTTTGGAATGTCTTGAAATGTTACTTTATTATAAAATGGTTTTCGGATTTTAAAGGTCCCACAACGATATATTTCAAGTATAAGGTGATAATGGTTAGAAATACACCCATAAAATATGTTTTAGACACGTTTAAGTCTTATATTTTACCTTATCCTTTCATTTTATTTAAATCGATAATTGATGAGGTAGTCACTGCATCATCATGGTGTCATAAATCAATTTATTTATTTAATGTCTAAAAATTATAAAACAAATAACATGATGTAGAAAATAATTTGAGGTTTAAAATTAATATTTATAGTCTAAGAGATCATTTATGTAAGAAAAATTAAATTTTTTTACCTAGAATATACAAACCTTTGTTTTATTTCTCTTCTTTTTAAATATAATGTCATAAATGTCACTATTACACCCATGTGACTCCATGGGCTCTCAAGATTGGTAGAAAGCTTCCCATTGTCAGCCATGACTCAAAAAAGTGTATTTTGACACATATTGTTGTCATTTTATATTATTATGATATTATTATATTACCCTTAACTACCCTATTACTAATTAATCATGATAATTAAAGATAATTACCATCATTACTATTCATAATGTCCAAAAAACAAGAGTCTTAATTACATAATTTGGACCTTAATATTAAAAATATAGAATCAATTTAATGAAATTCCAAACACATGAAATTTCATTAGTTAATTTAAAAATAATTCCCATTGCCACAACCAAAGACAAGTTTTTAAGAAGTAAAAATTTATCAAAAGATTTACTTGTTTTTACATCCAATTGAAAAGTAAAATTACAAACAATGTACAACATTGTTGTTGGTCGGAGTGGACACTCAAGAGGGGGGTGAATTGAGTTCCAATTAAAATTTCTGCTAAAAACAATTTTTACTAGAATCCCCCAATTTCAAAAACAGATTAAACTATAGTGAATTTATACAGATTATAAAGGTTCAATTAGTTTCTCAAAGATTGATTAGTTCTCAGTTAACATAATCTTATGATTAATTTAACTTTTGAAACTATCTTACTGGTTTACAATAAATATAAACACTTGTGAGTTTAACTATCAAAGTAACCTTGAAAATAAATTATATTTCAAAGTAATAGCAACAGAATATGAAATAGATATGTATTTTATGGATATAAACTTTAACTAAAAACACAGAGGAGTTAACCAAGAGGTTCAGTCTCAAGCCGAGACCTAGTCCTCTCAAAAGCTTCTATAAGGATGATCCACACCCTGAATCGGGGTTCAACAGTTTACAACTGTCCAGGTCCAAGACCTCTACCACTATTATCCGTGGGAAAAAAAACAATAGAAACCAGCTGTCCAGGTCACACACGACCTCTACCACTATCCACAGTGGGAAAAAGAATGAAAAGATAGTGAGTGAGGATTTACAAATCCTCCAGTTAAGGTTCAGGAGACAGTGTGTGTGTAAAATACAACAGATAACACACACTGCTCATAATGTAAAAAGTAAATCATAGAGATAATGATTTCGAGATTAGAAATGGCTCTAGTGATCTTCGTGCAGCTCTTGACTCCTTTTGTTGATTATAATTCCTTTTGAGTCTTCTTCTGGTTTTTCTCTGGAAAACAGAGTACCATCTGATTCCTTGACTTCGAGGTTCAGCTTGCTTATCGGCTCAAAGAATGATGAGTTTTGTGTGGTTCTTTTTTATCGTAGATTTCTTGATGTATGCTCTATGTTCTGGAGGCTGGTAGTAGTAGTCTCGTGAGTGCTAGTTCTCCAGTTGATCTTGGCACGTTTAGAGCTTGATCGCAAGTGTGTTCTGTGTGCTTGATCTCCTCGAGTTTTTCTTTCACACTACTTTTGATACATACACGATGTCCTCTTTATACCCTTTTTGTTTTTCTTACAAGAAGGAATGATTATACTTTTTGATCGTACTTGGTACGGTTTCCTGAAATGGCATCATAAATCATTTAATAACACTAAATGCATCAAAAGTAACAAATGTAACCGTTAGTATAATAAACAAATAGTGTCGATGATATAGGATTTGACTCCGTAGTTCATTATAGGTAGCCGTTTGTTTGTAGACGTGTACGGTTGACTCGGTGTAGGGATCTTCCATCGGTAGCTCTTCAAACTCTTATCGGTGTCTCTTATCGGTAGCTCTTATCGGTAGCTCTCTGTGCATCGGTAGCTCTGGTTATCGGTAGCTCTGGCTATCGGTAGCTCAGGCTATCTGTAGCTCTGGCTATCGGTAGCTCTGACTATCGGTAGCTCTAGCTATCGGTAGCTCTGGCTATCGGTAGCTCTGGCTATCGGTAGCTCTGGCTATTGGTGGCTCTGGCTATCGGTAGCTCTGGCTATCGATATCTCTGGCTATCGGTAGCTCTGGCTATCGGTAGATCTGGCTATCGGTAGCTCTGGCTATCGGTAGCTCTGGCTATCGGTAGCTCTGGCTATCGGTAGATCTGGCTATCGGTAGCTCTGGCTATCGGTAGCTCTGGCTATCGGTAGCTCTGGCTATCGGTAGCTCTGGCTATCGTTAGCTCTGGCTATCATGCAAACCACATCTACTTGACTTAGAATTGTGTCAAAGCTTCTATAAACAAGGATAATCGAGATTAACATAAATCAGAGATTATTTAAACATTATTATTAACTTGATCACTGATTTGAAAGAATTAAAATGTAAATCATCAGTAATTGAGAGTAGCATAATATATGAACAAATAATTGGAATTATCAAAACAGGTGAGGTCAACAATCTCCCCATTATTGATAATCACAACTTATGATATGACCAAAAATAGTGAGAATATAGTATAAGAGAGTATAACGTTTATATTCTAATTTATCAAAGAAAGAAATCAGAGGAAATAGAGGAAATAGTAATAGAATGAAATAGATCAAAAATTATCATAGGATGTATTAAATACAATAGTATCAGAGATAAGCTTTGAAAGAATTGGTACCAAAGATGGAAATGTAAGAATAGTAGCAAAGGCTCAAAATTTCTCCCCTTTGATATTTCCCCCCTCTCTATATTTTCTCCCCCTTTATAATTTCCTCCCCCTTTGTGATAATCAAAAAAGTGGGAAAGCATACAGAGAAAACTGAGAAACAGAGATAGTGTAAAGAAAAGCATTTTTATTAGACCAGAAAAAACTTACATAAACAAAATAGAAGAGAAAAAAAGAAAAAAAAGAAAAAAGAAATACAATTCCTATCAAACAGCATGGCCACTTCAGCAATCCAGATCTTCAACATGAGATTTGCCTTTTGGATTAGAAGAGGAAGCAGGTGGTGAGGATGTGAGTGAGGGCTTTGGAATTCCAGAAATGATCACAGGAGGCTCAGCCACTGATACAGTTCCTGGCCTGTATTGTGAAGTTTGTTGAGTGATCATAGGTGTGAGGCTTCGGATGGCCTGAGCAGGAGTCATTTGGACTGGAGACTCAGTAGAGGCAGGGGAAGGCAAGGCAGGAGGGACTATAACTGGTCTGGCATCAACATGCAAAAAGGGCAGCAACAGATTTCTGAAATCCATAATGATTCCTCCCCCTCTTTCCATAGCAGATATAAAATCATCTTTGTTCTCCATAAATTTTTCTAAGGCAGGAGTCAGCTATCTTAGATTGCTCACTTTTTCTCGAAAGGCTTGAGTTAAAGGGGTAACTTCATGTTTTCCAAGATCAGCTTGAAATGATGGGTGAGTTGTTACTTGGTAATAATCCTTTGGAAATAATAATCCACCTTGTTCTTGATTTCCTCCTGAGAGGCAGAGGCCTCTTTCATAGTGTCGTGGACGATTTTCATTATTTCCCTTGCTGAATCTCTTGTAGATAGCACTACCCAGCTTAGACTTGATGAGTCCACAGAGCCACTGGTTGAAATAGAACCAAGCTCCTCCTTCATCATAGCTCGTAATTGATTGAAATCAAATGCAGGTTTTGAAGCTAGAGGACCAACCGAGAAGGATACAGTTTCTTTGAAACTTTTGGTCAAACTACTAATCAGAGTATGCATTTGAGAGTCCTGATTTTTAACATGATCCTTTATAGAAGATTTTAAATCTTCAAATACTGAGACCATTTGGCTTACAACACTTTTCACATAGGCTAAATCCTTATCAGCTTGAGGCTTTGAGCTCATGTAGGAATCTAAGGTAGTAACATACTTTTTTAAGGCTTCAAGATCTGCTTCTATTCTAGAATATTGGGTCTGGCACTCTTAGACTGCTTCCATTAGCTCACCCATAAAAGTTGACATATTGAAACCAAGATAAAGCTCATGATATTGTTCTAACAACTTCATTTATTCACGAAAATAGTGCTTCATCTCAGTAACGGAGGCAGTGAAGGATTCTTTCAGCTCATGCTTCAGGGATTCAAGATCAGACTTTGTAACAAAATCAGTAGGAGCAATTGTAGTATATACTCTGGCAGAAGCTAATCTGACAACCGAATCATTCATGACTGATTTAATCGAGGAAACTAAAAAAGATTCCATTGTCTTTACTTCTTCTACAAAACTTACATTGAGATTTTCTTTCAGCACATCTAAATCATGTACTCGGACCACATCATCAGGTAATAACTCAGAATTGATGTCATAACTGATCTTTGGTCTATTCAAGGATACTTCATTATCTGAATCAGGATAATCCAAACCACAGACTATAAAACCTGGGTCTTCTACCCAGTCTTCAATCTCAACAGCCACTGTAACATTTCCAAGATTGGAATGATGATCTCCCTCAATGGGTGCATTTTTATGTACAACAACTACATTCTCTTCTGGTATTTCTTCATTAGAATCTTCCACAACAACTTCCATCTCAGCAGTAGTAAAGAGATTTTTTGAAACAGGTACAACTTCTTCTCTTTCTTTTTCTACTTCATCAGTAGGCACAACTGAGTTTTCAATCAATGGACTCAGACTGAACCTAGAAGAATCTAACGATTCAGATACATTCTGTTTTTCTCCTTCATGCTGAGGAACTGGCCGGTCTTCCTCATGAATAGATAACACTTCCTCTACTTTTCATTTTCTTGAGTATACACACTCAGTAACAGGACTTGGGGGAAAGTCTGGATCTCCTCCAATATCCATAGGAGTTTCTTCCTCTTCTTCTTCTTCTTCTTCTTCTTCTTCTGACTCATCACTGTACTCGGGTTCCTCTTAATCAGATCCTAAACCTGGATCTCTTTTATCCTTTGGCCTTGAAGGATAATCCACAGGATTAAATTTATCATACACCCTCTGGTCATCACTGACCCATTCTCCTTTCCATGGGTTCCAATTGATTTTCATGTACATACAAACTGTAGTAGAGATACAGAAGTTATTCTTAACTAAAACTGTCTCATCCTAAGACTCAGCTATCCCTTTCAATTTTATCATCAGAGAGATCATTTTGGCATAGAATAAAACATTAGTCTTTGATTTTGGCCTAATCATTTCTTCCATTTGATTCAACAGCAGTATGCACAGATTAACTTTCACACCATGTCTTAACAGATGTAGAAGATAAATATCTTGATATCTCATATTAGAAAAATCTCCTCTCCTCGGTATCAAAACATGTTGAACAAATTTGAAAAGCGGTCTGTTCTCTCCATCCAATTTAGTAGCAACCACTTGCCTTTGACTTCCATTACCAGTTAGCTCCTTTAAAGCGGTCTCACAGTCAAAGATGTTACTGGTAGGTGGAATTTCTCTTAATACATACCCGGATACACCTTCATGTGGGACTTTTAAACATTTTGCCCACTCTACTGAAGAAAACGACATTTCTTTTCCATTTAAAAAAGAACTTACCCTATTCTCATTTTCATACTTCTCAAAGCTTACAAATTCGTAGAACTGTTTCACTAACTTCGGGTAGTAGGGACCATTGTTATTTGAAAAACAATCTACCCATTTCTGATCTTCCATAATTTCAAGCACCAACGGCTTGCTTTGTAGCAGCCAATCTACGAATAGCTCCTTTTCAATCACAATATCTCTATTCTGAAAATGAGGGTTTACTGGTCGCTTTCCCGACCTAGTTCTGACATTACTTCCATGAGATTCTTGCTGCACTTTCTGCTTCTTTATTTTAGTATCTACACTGTCATCTCTGTTGGGAGGAATCTTGGTTTTTTCCATCGCGGATTTAGGGTTCTCAGTCGATTAGGGAGCTAGGATTCAAAGGTGAATGGTTTTGGGTCCGATGGAGTGAGATGCGGTTTAGGCTTAGTTTTATCATGTAGGAATCATAAATAAAAGAATAAAGTAAAATAACATAAAAATAAAACGATTCATATTCTTGGCGGCAGATAAAAGTTTTAAAATATAGCATCGGTGAGAATTTCAACATCGGAGAGAATTTCACATCGGTGAGAATTTCACATCGGTGAGAATTTCACATCGGTGAGGATTTCAGCATCGGTGAGAATTTCACATCGGTGAGAATTTATCATCCCCAGCTCGTGCCTAATGTAACTTAACCTATCAGAACATAAAGGTTTAGTGAAAATATCGGCCTATTGATGTTCAGTGCCAATAAATTCAAGAGTAATATCACCTTTTTGATAATGATCTCTCAGAAAATGATGTCTTACATCTATGTGTTTGGTTCTAGAGTGAGATACAAGGTTCTTAGATAAGTTTATTGCACTAGTGTTGTCACAGTTAATTGAAACATGTTTAAACTCAAATCCATAGTCCAATAAAGTGTGTTTCATCCACAAAATTTGTGCACAGCAACTACCAGCAGCTATATACTCTGCTTCGGCAGTAGACAATGCAACTGAGTTCTGTTTCTTACTACACCATGACACTAGGGATTTACCAAGTAAATGACATGTTCCAGATGTGCTCTTCCTTTCTAACTTACATCCAGAAAAGTCAGCATCTGAATAGCTAGTTAGGTCAAATGATTGTCCTTTTGGATAAAACAAACCTAAATGTACAGTATGCTTAAGATATTTAAAAATCCTTTTAACAGCCAGTAAGTGTGATTCTTTAGGATTATCTTGAAATCTAGCGCACATACATACACTGAACATAATGTCTGGTCGACTAGCAGTAAGATAAAGTAAGCTCTCAATCATACCTCTGTAATTGGTTTGATCCACTGGTTTCCCAGCTTCATCATTATCCAATTTACAGGTAATACTCATAGGTGTATCACTATACTTAATACTATCCAATACAAAACGTTTTAAAAGATCTTTTTTATATTTACATTGATTTAAAATAATTCCATCTCTAGTTTGAAAAATTTGAAAACCAAGAATATACTTAAGCTCTCCCATTAAGCTCATTTCAAATTCATTTTGCATACTTTTTGAAAAATCAGTACATAGAGAGTGTTTTGAAGATGAAAATATAATATCATCAACATAGATTTGTACAACTAAAACATCTTTATAAATTCTTTTAATAAAAAGAGTTGGATCAGCGATCCCTTTAGTAAAACCTTTTGAAATAAGAAAATTGCTGAGTCTATAATACCAAGCTCTTGGAGCTTGTTTTAAACCATATAAAGCTTTAGAAAGTTTAAAAACAGGATTTGTAAAATGAGGGTTTTTAAATCCAGGTGGTTGTTCCACAAAAACATCTTCAATTATAAAACCATTTAGAAATGCACTTTTGACATCCATTTGATATAACTTGAAATTCAGATGTGATGCATATGCAAGTAAGATCCTAATAGCTTCCAGTCGAGCTACAGGTGCAAAAGTTTCTCCATAGTCTATACCCTCTTCTTGACTATATCCCTGTGCAACTAGTCTAGCTTTGTTTCTCACTATGTTTCCTGATTCATCAACTTTATTTCTAAAAACCCATTTTGGGCCTATTGTCAAGGTGTCCTTGGGTCTGTCAACTAATTCCCAGACTTTGTTTCATTCAAATTGATTCAACTCTTCTTGCATGGCTATTACCCAGAATTCATCATTGATAGCATCATTGATATTTTTGGGTTCTAGCTGTGACAAAAACGCTTGATGTTCAACCTGGTTCCTTAGATAAGCTCTAGTTTGTGTTCCTCTATCAAGATTACCAACAACAGCATCTAAAGTATGATTCTTTAGAATCTTAGTCAATTTGGTAAAGGTTGGACTAGAAACTTTAGGTTCATCTATAGGTTCGGGTTCAATAGAAGCAGATTCTGGAGAAAGTCCAGAACTGGATGTTTTTATAACAGGTTCTTTAGATTTATCATTAAGGTCCAGAATAGACAAATCTTCTTCAAGATTCTCAAGAGAGGTTTTAGGCTCATGTGGATCAGTTTCATCGAATTTGATGTGAACAGATTCTTCCACACATTTGGTTCTCTTATTGAAAACTCTATAAGCTTTACTTGAAATAGAGTAACCCAGAAAAATTCCTTCATCGCTTTTGGGAGAAAACTTATCCAGATTATCTTTAGTATTAAGTATAAAGGCTTTGCAACCAAAAAGTCTGAAGTAATTAACCTTAGGCTTTCTATTGTTACACAACTCATAAGGGGTTTTCTTAAGAACAAGTCTGATTAAGACTCTATTGATAACATAACAAGATGTATTAATAGCTTCAGCCCAAAAGTAAATAGGCAGTTCATATTCATTGAGCATGGTTCTAGCTATTTCTTGAAGGGTTTGGTTTCTCCTTTCTACTACACCATTTTGTTGGGGTGTCCTAGGGGCAGAAAAATTGTGACTATAGCCATTGTGTGAGCAATAAGATTCAAACTCATGATTTTCAAACTCATGACCATGATCACTTCTTAGGGTTTTAATCTTAAGTCCACTAAGGTTCTCTACAGACTTGGAATATTTAACAAAGTAAGGACAAGCTTTACTTTTGTGAGCTAGAATGTTCACCCATGTATATCTAGAAAAGTCATCTACAAGGACATAGACATAATGCTTCCCATTTAGACTAGAAACTCTTGATGGTCCAAACAGATCCATGTGAACCAACTCAAGTGGTTGAGAAGTTGAGACTTCTTTCTTTGATTTAAAAGAAACTTTGTGTTGTTTTCCCTTTTGACATGGATTACACACTTTGTCATTTGGGAATTCTAATTTAGGTAAGTCTCTAACTAAGTTTTTCCTAGCCAGTTTTCTAAGTGAGTGAATGTTGCAGTGTCCTAATCTTCTTTTCCATAGCCAAGATTCTTTATGAAAAGCATCCAAACAAGAAATATTTTGTTTGGCTAAAGAGTTTAAATCAACAACATAAACATTTTCATTCCTTAGAGCAGAAAATACTAAAGATCTTTTGGAGTTAAAAACATCACACGAATAATTTTCAAACTTGACATTGAAACCATCGTCACATAATTGAGATATACTAAGCATGTTATATTTAAGTCCATCAACGAATAAAACTCTAGAAATTAATACTCTGTCAGTGTTACCAATCTGGACTAGGCCGATGATTTTTCCTTTAGAGTTGTCACCAAAGGTGACATGACCTCCATCAACCATTATTAAGCTCTTGAAGCAAGAATAATCTCCAGTCATGTGTCTTGAGCACCCACTGTCTAAATACCATATCTTCTTGTGACAGCTCTTCAAGCAGGTCTCCTATAAAACCGATTTAAACCGGAAATGACTTTGGTACCCAGATTTTCTTGGGTCCAGATAGGTTAGCAATCAGGGCCTTAGGTACCCAAATTTGTTTTATGGGTCCCATACAATTAACAAAAACAACAGATTTTAAAAGATAAACTTTATTTGGTCTATAACCATGTGAACAACCTGTTGAAGGATATGAATTTCCAAAACTGGAACTAGCAGAATTTTTTTCAGACTTAGGAATAAATCGGGTTCTAGTGAACAGTCTCTGTCCAGGTTGGTATCCCAAACCAGTAGCATATCTAGGTGCAACTTCCTTTCCTAGCATTTGAGTTAAAGCATCCGTTCCATTTGTGAATTTTTCTAAGTCCTTTCTAAGTTTCTCATTTGACAGTTTCAGTTCTGTATTTTCCTTTAGTAGTTGAGCATTCTTTTCCTTTTCTATATCAAGATCAGATTTATGCTTAACACTTAAAGCATACTGTTTCTTTAAACCTTTGTATTTGTTTTTAAGCTCATTACAGGTTTCTTCCAACATATTAAAGTACTCAAATAGTTCATATTTTGACATCTTTTCTGAATCAGAATCATCTCCAGAGTAATATGAATTTAAAATAGGAGTGTCACATGTTACCTCAGAAGTTTTTGTCATGAAAAATATGTTGGATCGATTCCTTTCAGAGTCCGAAGATTCTGCTTCACTAGTGCTATCTTCTGAAGCACTCCAGGTAGCCTTCATGGATTTCATGTACTTCTTGTCTTTGTAATAATATTTCTTTTTCTATTTTAACTTTGGACAGTGTGCTTTGATATGTCCTTTTCGCTTGCATTCATTGAAGACAACTTCATCAGTCCTGTCAGCCTTCTTCCAATCCTTTTTCCATTTTACATGTTGATCATACTTTCCTTTTTAATTCATTTTCCTAAAGAATTTATTTTTCCTATAAAACTTCTTAAATCTCCTGGCTATTTGAGCCATCTCAGAATCACTATCAGATTCTGAATTTTCACTCATTGAACTTTCAGTCTCCATTTGTAGTTTATCCTTGTCTTTACTCTTAAAGACAGTAGTTTTAAACTCTACAGATTTTCTTTTGGGTTCCTCATCTTCTTCTTTATTTACTTTAAGCTCTTCTTCATACATCATCAGCTTACCAATTAACTCCTTGGCAGGCAGTGTTCCAATGTCACAGGATTCTCTAATTGAAACGGATGTACCTCTCCATCTATCTGGCAAACATCTCAGTATTCTCATAATTTGTTCTTTTATAGGAACAATCTTTCCGAGTGAGCTCATTGTGTTTACTATCTCATTGAACATGAGATACATGTCAGAAATAGGTTCATCAGGATTCATTTTGAAATTATCATATTTAATAGTATAAGTGTTTAATCTCATTTCTTTAACATTGGTTGTTCCTTCGTGAGAAACAGCTAAGGTATCCCAAATTTCAAAAGCAGTTTTACATGCTGAAATTCTATTAAATTCTTCATCTCCTAGAGCACAGTACAGAGCATTCATAGCTTTACAATTATTATTGTAATCAGTCTTTGTAGGTTCATCCCAAGTAGATCTATCAGTAGTGGGAACTTTATATTCAGATTCAATAGCAGTCCAAATATCAAAACTCATGCTTTCTAGATGAATTTTAATTTTAAGTTTCCACTGAGCATAGTTATTTCCATTAAAGAAAGGTGGCCGGTTAGTAGTAGCACCCTCAAGTCTATTATCCATTATAAACAAAATTTAAAGAGATAAAAATTTAGAAATAACAGAAATTTTAAGAACTTTAAAATACAACTAAAATCACAGTTGAAAACTGAGTAATTTAGAAGGTATTAATAAACCTCTGATACCAAATGTTGGTCGGAGTGGACACTCAAGAGGGGGGTGAATTGAGTTCTAATTAAAATTTCTGCTAAAAACAATTTCTATTAAAATCCCCCAATTTCAAAAACAGATTAAACTGTAGTGAATTTATACAGATTATAAAGGTTCAATTAGTTTCTCAAAGATTGATTAGTTCTCAGTTAACTTAATCTTATGATTAATTTAACTTTTGAAACTAACTTACTGGTTTACAATAAATATAAACACTTGCGAGTTTAACTATCAATGTAAACATGAAAATAAATTATATTTCAAAGTAATAGCAGCGGAATATGAAATAGATATGTATTGTTTGGATATAAACTTTAACTAAAAACACAGAGGAGTTAACCAAGAGGTTCAGTCTCAAGCCGAGACATAGTCCTCTCAAAAGCATATATAAGGATGATCCACACCATGAATTGGGGTTCAACAGTTTACAATTATCCAGGTCCAAGACCTCTACCACTGTTATACGTGGGAAACAAAACAACAACAACCAGCTATCCAGGTCACACACGACCTCTACCACTATCCACAGTGGGAAAAAGAATTAAAAGATAGTGAGTGAGGATTTACAAATCCTCCAGTTAAGGTTCAGGAGACAGTGTGTGTGTAAAATACAACAGATAACACACACTGCTCGTAATGTAAAAAGTAAATCACAGAGATAAAGATTTAGAGATTAGAAATGGATCTAGTGATCTTCGTGCAGCTCTTGACTCCTTTTGTTGATTAGAATTCCTTCTCAGTCTTCTTCTGGTTTTTGTCTGGAAAACAGAGTACCATCTACTTCCTTGACTTCGAGGTTCAGCTTGCTTATCAGCTCAAAGAATGATGAGTTTTTTGTGGTTCTTCTTTAGCATAGATTGCTTGATGTATGCTCTATGTTCTGGAGGCTGGTAGTATTAGTCTCGTGAGTGCTAGTTCTCCAGTTGATCTTGGCACGTTTAGAGCTTGATCGCAAGTGTTTTCTGTGTGCCTGATCTCCTCGAGTTTTTCTTTCACACTACTTTTGATACATACACGATGTCCTCTTTATAACCTTTTTGTTTTTCTGACAAGAAGGAATGATTATACTTTTTGATCGTACTTGGTACGGTTTCCTGAAATGGCAACATAAATCATTTAATAACATTAAATGCATCAAAAGTAACAAATTTAACCGTTAGTATAATAAAAAAATAGTGTCGAGGATATAGGATTTGACTCCGTAGTTCATTATAGGTAGTCGTTTGTTTGTAGACGTGTACAATTGACTCGGTGTAGGGATCTTCCATCGGTAGCTCTTCAAACTCTTATTGGTGGCTCTTATCGGTAGCTCTTATCGGTAGCTCTCTGTGCATCGGTAGATCTGGTTATCTGTAGCTCTGGCTATCGGTAGCTCTGGATATCGGTAGCTCTGGCTATCGGTAGCTCTGGCTATCGGTAGCTCTGGCTATCGGTTGCTCTGGCTATCGGTAGCATGGGCTATCGGTAGCTCTGGCTATCGGTAGCTCTGGCTATCGGTAGCTCTAGATAATGGTAGCTCTGGCTATCGGTAGCTCTGGCTATCGGTAGCTCTGGCTATCGGTAGCTCTGGCTATCGGTAGCTCTGGCTATCGGTAGCTCTGGCTATCGGTAGCTCTGGCTATCATGCAAACCACATATACTTGACTTAGAATTGTTTCAAAGCTTGTATAAACAAGGATAATCGAGATTAACATAAATCAGAGATTATTTAAACATTATTATTAACTTGATCACTGATTTGAAAGAATTAAAATGTAAATCATCAGTAATTGAGAGTAGCATAATATATGAACACATAATTAGAATTATCAAAACAGGTGAGGTCAAAAATTGTATTATGTTATAAAAACAAAATTCAATTACACTTTAAAACCAATTAAATTTACCATCTAACTAAATAATTAAATTAGATGAAAAAGTAGTTCGGAAGTAAAATGCATTATTTTTCACTATTCATTAAAAATTAACATTTGTCAGAAAAATACCAAAAATTTATCCAAAGTAAATGTGATATTCCAAATTAAAAAATTATTTCCATTTTACCAAATTCAAAACATATAATTTTCATTAATTATTTTTATAATTAATTCCCACTGTCAAAACAAATACCGTGTTTTTATGAAACAATATCTATCAAAATATTGACACTTGTTTATGTCCAATTTCAATGTAAAATTAATTCCAATGACCACCATTGGATTAAATGGTAAAAATATATTTCAACTAAACTGTAAACCCAAATAAAAATATAACCTTAAACTATAAATAAATTAGATTAAATTGAGGTTTTGAATTAAAATACATCATTTTGACTATTCATTAAAAAATGAATTTTATCGGAAAAATAACAAAAATTTACACAATGTAAATTTTGATGCCCTGATTCTAAAAAAGTATTTTATTTTGTCAAATATAACATATAAAATTGACAAAAATTTGTATTAAAAATGGTTCTCCATCAAAAGGCGGTTAATCGATCTTTTAAAGAACATTAGAATATTTATGCTTAAAAATTGAATTCTTTTCTTATTTTAAGCCTCTAACATTTATTGGATAAATGTAAAAATATTTAACAAACATATATAATCATTTTGTAGTTAGTTTTGTTCATTTTCGCCATTACAACGGCTAGGATTTAACTTCCCTTTAAAATAATATTATTATATTAATAGTGTGCAACATAAGATTTCAAATAAACTCGTTGTTGCGTATTGGGTACACCATCGAACATAGCATCCCCTTTAAAGTAATATTAATATTTTATTCATAAATATTAATAAATATGAAAATTCCATATTCATTATTTACCTGGGATGTTACAATGATAATTTTAACATTCTGAGACTCCCCTAGTTTAACCCTTAATCGCCCTATTTTAAACCTAATCTAATTATTTTTTCATTTAAGGATTTTAAGAGGTGTAATTGAATCCTGTAACAACTATTCATAGGAAAATTAATCTCTATTGATCACGTTGGATCTCTTTACAATAATTTAATAACTAATCAGGTGGTTTCCCCTGATATTCTTCCTCAACCTCAATATTAGATTTATTTTAAATGATTTTATAATGATTTAAAAACATGGATCTGATATAATTTACGTTTATATTTTAAATTGGTTTCCAAAATAGTGAAAACACATCAAATTTGAATAGAATTGATATTATTTGGTGTATTTGAGAGACTTATTGCTTGATTTGAATAAATATTTGATGAAATGACTGATTGTTGATTCTTGAGATAAATATCTTAAGTTTAAAGATGTTTTGAAAGTGATTTTTTTATTAAAACCAATTATTTTGTTTTGAAAAGAAATTAGAGGTTAAAAACTAAAATTTAGGAATTGAACTTATTTGAAAAAATGATTTATAATAAATGGGTTTTCAAAATATTAACTGTTTGACTAAGGAAAATGTGAAACTAGGAAGTTAGTGGTTATGGGGATAAGAATAGTATTAATCTATATACATATAAATATATTTACAATGATAACACAAAATAAACCATTTTCGAAATGATTTCCCATGACTGGATACCTTAATTTGGTGTTGATTCGAGTATGCACTCTTATCTTGAGCCATGATCATGATTGAGATGTGTGAGGATCCTATTAATGAAAAATTTTGTATCACATGGAATATTACATTGGAAAATTATATGTCTTTAACTGAGGTTATATTACATTAACATGGAACTATTTTATTCATTCTAATTGATTTATATAAATTTATTCATATAAAATTTACTTATAATAATGTTTGGATATATCTTCCAAATTATTTATTTGAAGTCACGAGTTATTAAAAACATGTAAATTATATAACATGCATTGCTTTATCCAAATTGAATTCCTAAATGGTATATTTTTAGGGATTTTTTATAGAAAATGTGGTTCAACACTAATAATAATATTATCCCACAACCTACCATTTCATTCTAGAATTTGTAGAATAAATTTTTCTATGTCCACGAAAAGTGAAATTTCAACTCGTTGGTGGTCGATTTCAAAAATCCATGGGACCATGTGTGATATAAGATACCATTGGAGATTTGATCCACCTATTATATTGGATCAATGAGTTTTTTTATAAGTTGATGTTATGTCACATGTTGTTACACAAATTTATCCATTTTCTAACCTATTAAATTCATTTGCATTATCCTTGAGGAGTGTTTACATACTAACTATTTTCATTTATCATCATTTATTTTATAATGAAAAAACATTATCACTGGATTATTTAATGATTCCAAGTTTCATTCACCAACCTATGAGGATCAGGATAACCCTTTGATCTATGTGAAGGACAATTCTATTAGGTGAGTACCAATGTATTGGGGATCTTTCATGACAAGTATGGTTTAGTGGTCTGAAATGTATGGTTAGAGTCAAACCATTTTGTGGGATCAATTATGAGTTTCAAAAATGATATTATGACTCATAGATATGTTAAAGGCATGACTATGGGGATTTTAATAAGATGTTGTATTTGAGGTGGGTATGAATTTCTATGAGCATCGATACCATTTTGAGGGACTACGATTGGGAATATGCATATGAGTAAAGGGAAAAAATTTAATTAGATCTTCATATTTCATTGATATCTCTAAGAAATGAACATTAAATTTGAGTTAGATGTTGATCCAATAATCTTGGTTGTTCATTGTGAAATTATAGAGATATTTCTCAAGGATGAGAATCAATTATATTTTGAGTGGCTAACAACCCACACCATTAAGTGTTAGAAACTTTTATCTGATGAAAGGGTATGAAGAAGGTTTAAGGGTGTTTGTGGTGTTTGTGGTGTTAGGTGGCATAGGGTTGGATAAAGATAAAATGAAGAGGGATGGAACTAGAATAAAGAGATACAATAATCCCACAGACTAGGTGATGTATCTCCTTGTATAATATGATGACTTCCTGGATGTATTTCCTAGTCGATGATGTCTTGTGGAAGCTAGTGGGATTTCTATGTAAGTGTTTTAATTTGGTTTAATTTTGATATATTTTATATTTTTATTTACCGCAATTCTATTTCCTCATGACCACATTCAATCCAAGTGGCGATAGGAGATACTTTGTTGGTTACTTTACCTCCATTCCCTTAATTGTTATGTGTTTGAAGCACTGCTAATTGTAGTGCATTCATATAATTAATAATAACTACATCCATTACAATAAAACATGTCTATATTCAATTATTATTTATACAATTATAATATGATTAATTAAGTATGTAATCATAGAATAGGTGTATCATGACCGATTAAAGAAAATAATTTACTCATCCCCATTGAGCATGAGGTAAAAAATCCTTCCCATTTTTTGATATTTTTATAAAATTATATTCCTCGGATTTCATGTGTTTATCCATTTTATACAACTAATTGTGATATTAGTGTGAGTGGGTGTGGTCACTATCTATGCATGAGTATTCCATGAGGGTGGGTATGGGTTTGTGCCATAGAAATAGAGAAAATTGTCCTTGTATTGTGAATTCTCATAGAGCTCTTGACATATGAATTTTTTCTCAGAAGAAGATATTCAACATTAGTTGAAGATAATATGGCCTTGATAGATGACATGGGGGGTTCTGTTAGTGAGTACCCATATATTTATTATTTATAAATAATGGATGAGTTTTTTGTGTTGTTGGTAATGTTAGTGTTTCTTACTTTGGTAAATAGAGTTAGAAAGAATCATTTTTGATCTAGATATGACTTATTATACTGGTAGAATGATGGAAGGGATTTAGTGATGATTTCCATTTCATAGAATGCAATAAGTGGATGACCATGAGAGATGTGGTTTAGTTTTTCTATAATGATGTCCTATGTATGTGAGATAAAAGACCATGGTTATGATGTGGTCTTTCCCATTATTCTTCTTGTTATTATTTATTGCCTCCCCAAACCATGAATGGATAGGACAATGTTAGTGATGTGCCTCCTAATAACCATGGAGATGGGATGGTGTGATGGTTTGGCCTCCCATGAACCATTATAATGGTCTTGGGTGATGATTAGGCATCCCATGAAATCTAAGGATGGGTTGGTGTAATTATTTTCCCTTATAATAGAATATGTAATGGGGTAGTCTGATTTATTGCTCCCCCCATAACCTGGGAGATGGTTCTTTGTGCCTGATTGACCACCCTAAAGTCATTGGGGATAGTCCTGATACCTTAGTATATTGAGACATATTATCTATAATATATAATGGGTAGCATGTGTCTATGGGTTCCATAAGCTTTTATTTCTAGATATGAGATGAAGTATGTAGAGATGGGTGTTATGGAGGTTTTTTTATCATAAAATTTGTACAAAAAATATACTTTTGTTTATATAGTTTTCTTCCATCATCGCATACACTTTTATATGACCAGCTACATTTAGGATATTGACTTATTATTTTTGTACTATAAGGTTTATACTACAACCTACATAGGAATCCTTGTGATTGTGCATCAACTGTTGGTCAGGTATACAGATATGGGTATGGACCTTGTCATTGTAATTTGTGTTAGAGTTGATTAAAGAAGTTGATTCAAAGATATATTTATGATATTTGTGGTTATTATTCTATATTTAGTATAAATATAGATCAAATACATGAGGATATCTCTCTTGACTATTTAATTAGGGATTATATGGGATATGATAATATGACTTAATATTACTACTTATTCAATATTTATTTCCATTTTTTACACTAATTAATGATTCTAGTATTTTTCACGCTGATTTTGAAATTTTTTATTGAGTGTGTAGTCTCCCCAATTTTATACTCAGACGCTTACTATTAGTCAGTAACCTCTTCCACATGTGGACAAACAAATGGTGTCCCATGCTACTTCCCCAACTCAGACTGATTAATCATGGATATTGTATTGTATCCATCAAAGCTAATTTATGATCACATCTAGGAGAATAATTCGCAAACATAACACCAAATTTGGATGTAAAAATCTCAAAATTATAGATTAAGAGTTCATATTATAGTATATCTCATAAACCATTCACCATGAAATTCCTAATAACTCTCATCAAGGGTAGTAATGTAAACCCTCTACTGATATAAATAATCATAAGACAAAATTGAAGCCAACCAATCCATACCAACAATATCATAAAAGAGATCAAAGAAATGAAGAAGAAAATACAAATGTAATCCAACATTAGGGATATAGAATGAACATGTAATGAATCAGAAAACATTCTCATTTTTCATGAAAATAGGCATCAAAAGATCCATAAAGAATGAAATGAGTTCTATTGATTAATTTTAAAGATACAAAAATGGGTCAATATAATTTAATTTTAGGAACCTATATCAAATATAGTATTTTCTATAGGAAATTTAATAAATATCTTAACTCTTACCATCACGGACCCCACATCAACATGCACTATAAAATCCTTCACTATGTGAATCATATTGACCCCATAATAATTTTTCTATAATCCTATAGACATATTAACTTGTAAAAATTCCATAGTTCCTTTTGGAGATGATGAAAAAAATCAATAACTAGCTGTAGATAGATCCTAGTAGGACCTCTGTATGTGAGCTATGTGACACCATGAACTAAGAAATTATATATTTTTCGGACAATAATGGTCAATGTGATATATATTTCTATAACAGTAGCAACAAAATAGAATCCATATAGCCATTAATGATGTTTTTGATGAATTAAACTAGTGAAATAGACAACTATTTCCTATATAAATCTCCTTCCACATCATGTCCATTTCAAATGAGTCATTAAATATTCCATTGTCTTGATAGGGAATTTCATCCAAACTAGAATTTCCCACTAGATGGGTTTCTTCTTTAAAATCCCTATCCATTATATTTGTATATCCGACAAGCATTTAAATAAATTCAAAATAATGAAATTATAGTCACAAACCATCTCGAATATTTGAGCCTTTTCTTTTATTTTTTCACAATCTCATGAGAAAAACAAACTAATATAGTAAAAATATCATCATATTAAATCATAGATCCATCAAACTAATGAATATAAAAAAATACATGGACTTCTCCATTTTCATGGATCCTAGGAATAACTCTGTAAGGAATATTTTTTTGAATTAATTCAACTCAAAGTCTCATGTTTATTCCTTAGACCACCACCTACCACCACCTCATTTATGGTTTCTAAAGAAGGATGGAAGCACATATAAGCATAATAGATAATTGAGTCACCAATATGAAAATTATATGATAATGATTTTATAATTAATCATGCTCTACCAATGGGATATTAAAGCCTTAAATTTATCAATGTGTATAGAGATGGAATTCATGATCTAGATCTTTGTCTCCTCCAACTCCTAGATACAACTACCAATCATGAGTCTAAACTAGTGGTACATTTTGGTCATGTATAAATATTTCATGTAATATATCCACAATATTGTTATGATTAATTGGATGGTTCCATTTTGAAGAATTACCCACAAGGGAATCCTGTGGAAAATGATGATGTCTTTTGGCTGTCATGGTACAATACCAAGGAATGAAATAATACGATCTGACATGAATGAAATATAAATTTAAATGAAAATAATTTATGGAAGAATTGATATTATTTTAAAACCCAATATCATAGAAACATTTCCCAACATACCATGTTGACTTAATGTTTATTATAGTGAGAAATATACACTCATATCTTATAAATACAAGCTTAAATATCAATAATCAGATCTATTTTCATCAAAAATACCTCAGGGAATTAAACCACGAGAAATAACCACCATTTGATACTAGTGTTTCCTAAAAACACCCATATGACCATGGAATATAGGATCTAGAAATATTTAAAACAATAACCAACAAGTATGATTGATCGCTACATGCTAGAAACTAACACACAGATCTCAAAAACAATATTTGGGAATAATTTCACCAAACTTTATTTAATTCTTATCATAGATACTATAAGGAACAAAGGTATAAAATAATATTCCACAAACAACATTCAACATCAGTAATGGTACATGAAAAGAAAAGCAATCCAAAATCTATGTACATGATACAAGGGTTACCAAAGTAAGAAATATAATGTCCAAAATATCCAAGTTCTGAGTTGAAAACATCCATAAATCGCACAACAAGATACCCATGACCAACTATCTCAAATACTATAAACCTCACTATTGTTCCATACACTTTCACGCATCAGACAAAACCTAGTATATACATATTCAAGGGATTTTATTAGTTGTGAAAAAAACGAAGGGAGATCCATCAAAATTTTTCATAAGTACTCATCATTAAAAAATAAATATATTCTCATTTAAAATGAATGCATGGATACATATAATATAGTCATAAATTAACCAAAACATTGAAAATCACCATTTTAAACATATCATAAATAGTTTCAAATTTTTTCTCGAAATTAAATGTAATCTATATTATTTATTTGTTTCATATAACACGTCAAAAAAACAAAATAAATTCAATGAATAGTTAAAAGTACCCCTCAGTTATTATATGACTATGATTTATAGGATCATCACCCATGTATGATAAATAATAACTATTGTTTATTGAACACTTACCTAGTACAATGAAAAAAAGAGTATATGAACAACCCAACAAAGAAACCCCCTAAAATTTATTTTAAACTATCCCATATGTAACAAATCATTGGATACAAATATGGTAAACTTTAAATAATTTCAAATGATTAATATCTAGCTTTATTCATAACATCAAACATGAATGAAACCAAAATATATTAAGGTAAAATATAAATATTTAAGACGAACATTAAAAAAATTCCATTGAATTTGTATGAATGAATTGGGTTAACCAATTTTTATAATATATAAAAAATAAATAACATTTAATTTAAATATGAATGAATTTCAATTAGTTGACCAATGTGACTAATTAAACAATCTATTATTTAATTTTTTTAAATTACATTTTCATGTAACATGATTTATTATTTAACCAAATGTAATAATAATGATGAAAATTTATCTTTTTTTAATAATATGTTAGAGAAAATTTATTTGGTAAATGTTATATAATAATAATATAAGCAATTTTAACTTAAAAATGTCTTTTAAAAAAAACATATTTCCACTATATTTTAATATTATTTTAAAAAATTGAATTTATAATTTTTAGAATTTTAATATGAAAATGTGGAAAACATTTTTTTATTTATAACAAAAATATTATATTAAGTTGAATATGTAGTTTTTTTAATCAAAAATTATTTTTAGTCGAAATATATGTTTTTTTTTAAAATTTACTTTTTATGATTTTTTCATTATGTAAATATATCATAATAGTATAAATACTAATAATGTAGTAAAATAATTATATAATAAATTGAATTATATTTTTTAATATATTCTTGTATCTTATATATCATATGTCCAACATTTTTAGAACTAAATTAAAATGTTCTTATAAAAAATGTAATTTCATTCTTTTCATTAAATAAAGAATTTTCATTGTGAGAATCAACATTAAAATTCCATGAAATAGTAATAAATTTAATTTATTTATTATAAGTCATATATTTAATGGGTATTTATAATTTTCATGACCATTTACTAAACATATAATATAAACATAAAAAATACACATTTTTCTAAAAACTGTATTATATGTTATTTGAGCTGATCAAAAAATTGACATTTAAAAACACTAAAAATTTAAAAGATATAATTATTTCAAAGCATAAAAATCATAATTTTAAAATTATTCAAATGGATCAATGTTAATTCTCTTAATAGTATTAATTAATAATGTAAAAAATTAAGAAGCTAAAACTACACTGACATAAAAGTTAGTGTCGAATTAAAAATAATTAAAATGATATAATGTATCTCCCAAATGAGTCTTTGAGGTGATTATTTAACCAAATTCACAATATAATCCTTGTTTTACATATTTTATCAATTTACCATGGAATACTAACCCATCATTTTCCAATTTGGGAAAGGTTCTTCCAAAAGTTCCATTTTATTCACATACAAAATGTTAATAGTTACTCTACATCACAACTAACATTACCTTAAAATTTATTCTGGGGAATTGGCCAATTTTTACCTAATAGATCCCTCTCCCACTTGTAAAATATTATTCTCACCATTATTTATAAAAAAATCACTTAAGAGGTTACTTCCAAGGAAATTTATAGTCCCCATCATGAGTATTACCCACTGTATATAATTTCATATGTCTATATTCAATCAAATTTATTCTATCCACACTAAAATATTTTTATTAGTATATTTTTTTTATATTAATGTTACTATAAGAAGGCTATTTTCGTTTTCTATTCTTTTATCCCCCCTACTAAGAATTTAACAATCTTCATTCATGCTTACATGTAGAAAATCTCTGCCACAGGAAACAAAATTAATTATTCCTAAGAAACCATAATTGGTGGTCCCTATAATGTTTTAAAAAGGTATTATGTTTTTATTTTATCATTAATGTTATATAAAGTAAATTTTTTAGTCATGTTAATGTTGTGATAAAATAAATGATCGTCATTTATTCCATCATTTAAAACTAGCTTGATTATTGAAAATATTTTATTTAAATTATGCAATATTTTGATATCCAATAATTTTTATTCTTATAATTACTTTATAATTGTGATATATCACCCTTATAATAACTAAATAAGACCATTATCCTTATAAAACTATGTAGAACTATTATTACAAGCATGCACTTCATTACACACTTAAACCTGATTTATTTCATAAAACCGTCACTTGATACAAAATGAAAGATTGAGAGGTCTCGTGTATTTGGGGATTAGGATCATTACATAACCACTTAAATAATGAAATAAAACATCTTTATTAAAAACAATTTTTACATGACCACTACATTCCCTCGTACATAGTATTGCATAGGATAACCTGAGGACATGCATAAGAAAATGGTGCGCTATATATCTCAGTAAGGGAATAAACATGGAATAACATGTGGAATATAGTACATGTCAGACAATACTAATATCAATGGAGAACAAGAGAAACATGAACATAAATGAAAGATAAATCATGATAATCATAATATGGATATGTGGAAACAACACATAACATGAAATTTTCATGTGCCAAGGCTCATTATAAAGAGAGAATGGGTAAAACCTCATTACACATGAAGCATGAGTAAACCCTTATTGAACATGAATTATCATGATTCAACACCCATTTTACATGAAATATCATGATACTATACTTTACCCAATGCATTGTAGCACTATCAGAGCACACCATTATTAATGATTTTATTTCATGCCTAAGTGGTCCACATGAATCATAAAACATGGATTCATTAAACATAATCATTTATTCCGGGATAAAAGACCATGATATTGATAAATGAAACTATTTAGGAAATTAGAAAATGTGGATAATGGTGATACCCTTGATATATAAATGGGTATGGTATTCTTTGCACAATGATTGTGGCTTGGAAAATTGCGATGCAATTTTGGCAGCATAACGGCTTAATAAAAGAACTGATAAAAATGATTTATGGGAGTGAAAGGGGAGTCTCATCATATTTACATGAAATGGACAGTAATGGGGGTTATATAGATAAAGTTCCCAACAATTTTAATGGAATTTAGAGTCATGATACAAAAGAATTGCTTGAATGTAAATGAGGAGAGAGAGATTCCTTGAGGAATTTCGACATTGTTACAGGTGTAAATGGGTGGTATTTAATGATAGAGAAAGAGGTATCTCATATTTAAAACATAAATAGGTCAGTATGGGGGTGGTGAGAAGTCATAACCAAACATTTATAATTGAATATAAAAGGGCATAACAATATTAAAAAACATGGATAAAAAGAGAAAGGTAGGAATCCCTTACTTGGAAGTGTGATCCCAAAGGTGTGGGAGAGGCTTCTTCAGTGCGTGGGGAACCTTGGGATGATTCTACATAGAGGAGGTCAAGAGTTTTTATATCTCAAAATGATTTGTGTGAAGAGGAAATGGGAGATTGTGTGGGAATATATAGGAAAGGAGATGGAATTATTTACTATTTAGGTTTGGGAAACCCCACATTAATCTAATCAGAAAAAAAAAATCCAGCCTATGTTTTTGGCCGATGTTTTTTTCCAAAGGGGAGTGGAAAAAATATTTTATAATTCCAATGGCTGAACTTATTAAAATAATATGGTGCCTTATATGGAGGTGAGTCACACTCTCAAGGAAAACAATTTAGAAAGATAAAATGTTTTACAAGCCTTGAAGGGTCCACTAAGGCATTGTAAAATAAATAAAACACCCAAAATCTGATTATTTTATAGATAAAACAAATATTTGTCGTAAATAATGTTTATATTATTTTATTACAAAACAATATTTTTATTATGATGACATAAATAACATTATATATTTAAACAGTATTTAATTTTTATCCAAACTATTTTCTGTCTTAGAAAATTATAAAAAATTCACTGTTGGATAATTTTGACATCATTATTATAAAAATAATATTCATTTAATCTAAATAATTATAAAAATATTTGAATTTTTACTTTTAAAATAAAAACATAAATTTATCAAAAATTCATTGGTTTAGACAAAAATAACATTCAACCATTAATAAAAATGAAAATTTCCTTCATAAAATTTTGCAATAATTTATATATAATAAAAATTAATTTAATAATAATAATAATAATATTTTATTAAAATATTATTTAATTCAAAAATCCCCTAATTCACCAAAATAGATTTATTAGTTGAATATTTACTAAAAATACAATTAATTCTTTAAAAACTATTTTCAAAGTAACAATAAAGAGAATGTTTATTCTCAATACAAGAATAATGTACATAGTCATAGTGATAGGGTATCATTATATTAAACCTTAAAACACCTACATAAGACAAAAGGGTAAGGTGTGCGATGGTGATTGACTCTTGGGGTGACTCAGATAACATCGCTCTTGTGGTAATGTCTATTAACTTCCACTTCCCCCGTAGACAATTCTGCTCAAGATTAACCTGTTCAATATTGGATTGGTCTTAGTCAAGAGACAATTCCAACAACGTCACCTCATTTTTGAGATCTAACAAATCAGTTTCGTATGGGTAATTTCAACTTGATGAGGGAATCCTTTCCTTTTTCTGTGTAAATTGGATTTCTGAAAGCCCTATATATATACTAATCATGTGATCACTATTCAATGGCTATATTCACAACAATAAAAATTCCTAATAGAATTTTTAAATCCAAAACATAAAACCAAATAAGGGAAATAAATTTACATAACCAAAAGAAGGCATTAAAATAGCCCATTATGATTTTCATTAATGAATTTTTGGGTCGTTACCGTCTTCCCCCTTAAGAAATATCGTCCTCGAAATTTCCATTTCCCACACTAAAACAGTTGTGGGTAACATGGTTTCATCACTTCCTCTGATTCCCACGTCGGTTCTTCAAACTTGTGGTTTACCAACAACACCTTGACAAGGTTCATTTCCTTATTTCATAAAACATTTTCTCTATGATCAATGGTCTTCACTGGTTGCACCTCGTAAGAAAGGTCATCCTCTATTTGTACTACCTTTGAAGAGAGTACATGTGAAGGGTCTCATATGTACATCCTTAAAAAGGATACATTAAGGACATCATGAACATTTCCCATGGTAGCTGGAAGTGTTAGTCGATATGCCAATGCCCCGACATAATCAAGAATACTGAAAGGGATGATGTTCCCAGGACTTAACATCCCTTTCATTCCAAACCTCATGACCTTCTTCCATAGAGATATGCATTGAAATACTATGTCTCTAACATTAAACTCAAGGTCTCGTTGATGGTTATCTGCATAACTCTTCTATCAACTCTAGGCTTCCTTGATATGTTGTTGACTGGTTTTCACCTTCTCCACCATTTCTTCTACAATTTCTGGTCCTAGCAGCTTATGATCAATGACTTCATCTCAACATGTCAGTGTTGTACATCTCTTCCCATACAAGGCTTTATAAGGTTCCATTCAAATGCACGAGTGGAAACTATTAATGTAGAAGAATTCAACCAGAGATAGATGTCGATCCCAACCTCCATAAATGTACATTGAACATGATCTTAACATATATTTCAGTGTCTGAATAGTTCACACATATTATCCATCAGTTTATGGATGATAGGCTATACTGATGTTCAGTTTAGTATCCAGAGCCTATTGAAGACTCTTCCAAAACATAGAGGTGAATCTTGGATCTCAGTCAGATATAATATATAGTGGTACTCTATGTAGTCTTAGTGCTTCCTGATATATATTTTTGCAAGTTGATCCAATAAGTAATTGTCCTGAATTGAAATGGCATCTGCAGACTATGTGAGATGATACACAATAACCCAGATTGCATTGTTGCCTTTGGATGTCTTCGGAAGCCCGATGAAAAAGTCCATGGTGATGTTATTTCATTTCCATGCAAGTATTCATTGGTTTAATCACCTCCTTATACTTCTACCTCTCTACCTTCACTTGCTGACACACTATCCACTTTGATGTATACTCAGAGATATCCTTATTCATATTACCCCACCAATAATTCTCTTGGAGATATTGATACATCTTTGTGTTTCCTAGGTGAATAGGAAAATTTGAACTATGTAAATCATCCAACGGTTCCTTTTTTAGCTTTGGATGTGATGGAACACATAGTATTTTACCAAATCTCACAATTCCTTCTCCATTAACATTGATCTTTTAGTATTTTACTTTTCGGATAGCTTCCACTTTCTTTAGAATTACCATGTCATCATTTTAATCATCCTTTAATTTTTTCAAAATATATTTTTAAGCAATAATTTGTGAAAATATTGATGATGTTCCCTTAATTATGTTTTCCATGTCAATATTTATAAAATCTTAGAAGATTGGATCCTTCTCAATTCTCATCAATGATAGAATCGTTGCATCCTTTCTACTTAGAGCATATGCCGCCTTGTACGCTTTCCCATTGTGGTAATGGATTAAGCAGTCATTGTCTATGATCAGTTCTAACCATATTTTTTGGTGCATGTTCATCTATGTCTATGTGGATATATACATGAGGCTTTTTTGGTTTGTATATATTTCTCACTTCTCCCCAAAGAGATAATGCTGCCAAAATTTTAATGAAAATATCACCATAGACAACTTCAGATCATGTGTTGGATAATTCTTCTCAAGAACATTCAATTTCCTTGAATCATAGGCAATGAATTTGACATTTTTCATCAACACATATCCCAAGATCTTCTTTGAAGAAAAACTAAATACCACAAAAATTTATCCACTTACGTGTAATGTGGTCATGGGAATATTGATAAAACTCCTTTTTAACCCCTTGAAGCATTATTCACATTCATAACTCTAAGAAATATTTACTCCCTTATGATTTATCTTGGTAAGAGGGTTGGAAAATCATGAGAACATTCTCAAAAATCATCAATAATATCCATCTAACCCTAATAACCAATGGATATTTGTTACCGATGTTGGCTCAGCTATACATGTATTGTAGCTATCGTCGAGGGATCCACAGATATCCCATTGCTTGTGATTATATGGCCCAAAAATGAGACCTCATTCAACCAGAAAACACACATGTTGTACTTTTCATAGAGATTATCCTTTCGTAAGGTCTCTACTATAGTTCTTAGATTCGCCTCATGATTCTTCTTGGTTTTAGAGTATATAAGAATATAATCAATAATGTCTACCACAAATTTTTCGGGGTCATCTCTAAAGACTCTATTCCTCAATTACAAAAAGATTTTTGGAGCATTGGTGAGTCCAAAATGCATTACAATGAATTCATAGTGACCATATCTTGTACGAAAAACATTCTTGGGGATATCTTCCTTCATCACCATTACTCGATAATATCCCAATTGGAAATCTACCTTGGACAAGTATTGTGATCCACACAGCTCATTGAAAATGTAATCAATTTGTGAGGGAGGACAGTTGTTCTTTATCGTGATTTTGTTGAGCTCAAGATAATCGATGAAAAGGAGAATTGACCCATCCTTCTTCTTGATGAAGAGGACTGGTTCCGCCCATGGTGAAGCACTTGGTAATATAAACCATTTATCCAAATTCTCCAATAGTTGTATCTTAAGATCCTTATGCTCCACAAAAACCATTCTATATAGATTCTTGGATATTGGAAATTTCCCTGTTATAAGATCAATTGAGATTTCAAAATCTCTTCTAGGAAAAAGAATGGACATTTCCTTGGGAAACACTTCGTCAAATTCCTTCACAATTGGAAATTATTCAAGGATGGATTCCTCCTTGGACTCGATCATCTGAGCCAGATACACATGCTCATAGGGAAGTAATATCCACACTTGAGATGATGGAGATAAAGAAAATTCAGCTTCCTCCTTGTACTTGTATAGAATTGGGGGTCTATTCTCCACAAGGAGAGTGATTTCTCTCTCCCATAAATTTCTTTTATCTCTATATAAGGAATGTCAATACATGTAAATAATTCCATTAAATTTCATTATAGGGAGTATGATGAGGTTTTTCGTGGAGATAAATCCATCGATTATGATAGGGGAGTAGTTATATTCATGGGATGCAATGATTTCCCCATTTGTCATACTCACTGACATCTTTACTTCCATGATTTTTGGGGGTGTTTGAATTGTTCTACTAAACTTTCAGGATATAAAATTATGTGAAGAAATATGGGAGATAAAACATTCTTTCACATTTTACTTTTAGTTGAAATATATCCAATATAGACTTTGGGATGAGTATTTTTAAACTATTAAACACATAAAGGGAAATCCAAAGACACAAATAGATGACTTATATTCAGATTTTATTTCTGTAACTTATGAATATTTTGGCTTCAATCTATGTAATCCATTATCTACTTTATAAAATATATTCTTACTAGAATTTTGCTAATTCCATTAATAATGGTTTATGATAAGCTTGTGAATTTACCAATGCATATCCCCTGGGAGTTTCGTAACCAAGAGTGCAGCAAGCCTAGTTGTCGTGTACCAGAATACCCCAGGTCAATTTCGAAACTCCTTGTTGGGGTTTTCACCCCAAGGTACATATGTGCTAGAGCCACCTCTACCTACTAATATCTAGATAGAGATGTATTTTCTTGATAAAATACATATTCAATACCCGCAAAAACAAAGGTATGTTTTTATTATACTTAGTCTTGTCTTTAAATCATTACTATGGTTTTCTAATCCTAATCCCAAAAAGATGTAAACCTCCCTTTGATACCAACTATGACAACCCTGCTCTTTATTGCACACTTAGACATGATTTATTACATAAAACATTGACATCATAAAACATGATTGATTGAGAGGTATAGGTTATTAGAGGCTTAGGATCCTTACATAACAACTTGAAACATGAAATACAACATCTTTATTGAAAACATACTTTACTTGACCACTACATTCCCTAGTACTTAGCATTGCATAGGAAAACCTGAGGACATGCATAAAAAATTGGTTAGTTATATGGCCCAATAAGGTAATAAACATGGAATAACATGAGGAATTAATTACATTTCAGACAATTGGAATATGAATGGAGATCAAAATAAACATGAACATAAAGGCATGATAAAGAATGATAATCATAACATGGCTCTATGGAAACAACACTTAACATGGAATTAGCATGAGATAAGGCTAGTTTCACCAGGAGCATGAGTAAAACCTCATTGTACATGAAGCATGAGTAAACCCTCATTGCACTTCAATTATCATGTGTTAACACCCATTTCACATGATGTATCATGATACTATACATTACCCAATGCATCAGAGCGCTATCAGGGCCCACCCTTCTTTATCATTTTATTTCAAGCATATGTTTTCCAGAGGGATCTTAAAACCTGGATTCATTAAACATAAATATTTATTCCAAGATAAAAGTGTGTGAAATTCATTCATGAAACTCTTTAAAAAATAAGTAAATGTGCATAATGGTGAACACCCTTTTTATTGAAATGGGCATGGTATTCACAACACAATGACTTTGTCTTGGAAAATCGCGGTGCAATTTCTGTAGCATAATGGCGTGACACAATAACTCATTAAAATTATTGATGAGAGAGAAATGGGTGTCACATAATATATACATTAAATAAATAGTAAGGGGTCATATAGATACATTTCCCAACAACTATAAATGAAATTATATTTATGATACATGCGAATTTTTTGAATGTAAATGAGGAGAGAAAGATTCCTTATGGAATTTAGGCATGGTTATAGGTGCACATGGGAGGAATTTAATGAGATAGAAAGAGGTGTATCATAATTCAAACATAAATAGGGTAGTATGGTGGGGGATTGAAATCATACCTTTACATTTTCAATTGAATGTAAAAGGGCTTAACAGTATTATGAATCTCGGATAAAAAGAGAAAGGAAGAAATCCCTTACTTGGAAGTGTGATCCTTAAGGCTTGGGAGAGGCTTGAGAGAGGCTTCTTAGGATCATGGGGCACCATGGGATGATTATAGAGAGAGGAGGGTAGGGGTTGGTCGAACTCCAATGTCTTTGATTGAAGAGGAATATGGATCATTGGAGGGTTTATATAGGAATGGAGAGATTATTCATTATTATTTAGGTTTGGGACACCTCATATTAAAGAAATAAAAACCACAAACAAGCCCAAGGTTTTTTACATGGATTTTACCCAAGGGGCAGTGGAAAAAATATTTTATAAAGACAATGGATGAATATCTTAAAATAATATTGTGGCTTATGTGGAGTTGAGTCACACTCTCAAGGAAAACAATTTAAAATGACTAAATGTTTTATAAGCCTAGAAGGGTCCACTAAAGCATTTTAATGTAATCAAAACAAACCCAAAATTAAGTTATTTTAATTTTAAAACATAAATTGGCCGAAAATAATGTTTATAGTATTTTATTACATCACTATTGGGTCACTATGAGGTCATAAAACACAATATATATTTAAACAGTATTTAATTTTTACCCACAAATTCGACTCTCAGAAAATTATAAAGAATTCATCATTGGAAAATTTTGATGTGTAGATTCCTATTATAATATTTCTTTTATCTAAATAATTTTCTAAATATTTGAATTTTAACTTTTAAAATAAAAACTCCCATTTTTCGAAAATTTATTAGTTTGAATGAACTAAAAATTATATATTTATTTGATTTTCAAAATTCGCTTTTTGGGTGAGCGGGAACCATAAAATTCCATAAATCCGATTAAAAAGCACCACAAAAAACACTACATCTTTCAAGAAAGTCATATGATTATCAGTAAAATCAGATTCAAAATTCAAATGAAGAGACATGCCATAGCCTCAGGCCGTAAACTTACCACGAGCTGCAGACCATGATGCACCCACAAACTCATACCCATCACCATCGACTAATCGAGAAACACCAGTCAGATCCATCCTCCTCATCACTGAAACCACCACCTCAAACCCACAAAACACTATCTTCATAGGTTCCAAAAAACATCAAATAACACAAACCAGCTCAAATAAATCGCCAACACTTCACTATCATCATCACCATCAACGTAGACTCTGATTCCACACCAAATACAGAATTACTCGAATCATAAAAACATCACCAAGAAGCAAAAATCATGCACAACATTTCAACCATGTTGAGAACGTGATTCAAAAATCAAGGAGCTAAAAACATCACTGGAATGGAAGTCACCCGACCGCCATAACATGCCATAAGAAAGGCAACATCACAAGCCAGATCCCTAATATCATCACCGCATTCCATACCAGACTCGAAGACCACAGCTAACATCCCAACGCTCACACAGCTGGCGTAGAAAAAAAGCTGTAACTCTGAGACCATATAGATGGGACTCAACCATGGACTCACCACGCTACCTTTAAAAACCCTATCCAGATCAGAGGACGGGGCTTGAGGATGGGCCAACAATGATGATAATCACTGAGATTCAATCCCATAAAGCTTTACAAGGATCACCGTACACCAAGGTCACGCCGAGCAGAGAGGCAGAAAATAGGACCCACTGTCGCCCTCAACATGAGAAGGGAAAGGCGGCGATAGGGGGAAACCCTTGCAACGCGGCGCCCCTTACAGGCTCATCTCTAGTTCCTAGGGAAGAAAAACTAATTACATGGGTTTGACAAAAACAGCTTTCAAACCTTAATTAAAATTACAAGTGCATTCATAAAATTATACGATAAGTTATATTTAATAAAAAGTAATTAAATAATAATAATAATATTTTATTAAAAAATTATTTAATTAATAAATCCATTAATTCATAAAAATATATTTATTAGTTGAATATTAACTAAAAATTTTATTTGTGATTTAAAAACTATTTACAAAGTAACAATAAAAATGATGTATATTCACTATACAAGAATAATGTACACAGTCATAGTGCTAGGGTCTGATTATATAACCCCTTATAACACCTGAATAAGACATAAGGTTAAGGGGTATGATGGTGACAGACTCTTGGGGTGGCTTGGATAACATCGCTCGGGTGGTAATCTCTATTAAATTCCACCTCCCCCATAGTCAATTCTGCTAAAGCTTAACATGTTCAAGATCGTCTTGGGCTTGGTCAAGAGCAAACCCCAATGAAGCCACCTTCTTTCTAAGCTCTGAAAAATTGGCTTCATATGGGGAAACTCTACTGGATGAGGCCATCTCTTCCTTGGTCTGAGTAAATTTGATTTGTTAATGCCCCATATTAATACAAATCATGTATTCACTGTTCAACGACTATATTAGCAATAGTCACAATTTCATAACGGAATTTTATAATCCAAAACATAAAACCAAATAAATGAATAAATTTTACATAACCATAAGAATACATTTAAATAGACCAAGATGATTTTTCATTTATGAATTTATTTTTCATTACAACTAATATACCACATTATCATCTATTAACCATTATAAGTTCTTATTTTTGTTGGTTTAATAGACTACATGAACAATAATAACAATTAATAACATGAATGACTATGAAAAATTATTTACTATTATAATTTGATATAAATATGTGAAGAATGTTTTTTTGTGTAGTTAAGAATATATAAATATTTATACCATTAAATAAGGAAAAAAATTCATCTGTTAAGAATCATTGAAACACAATCATCATTGATTTCATCTTCAAGGTTTGTAACCAATGATCCGTGGAATGAATTATACCATTTATAAATATATATTTTGACATCTATTCTAGTAAAATTAACAATATTGGAATGGTTATATTTTTGACGAGATTGACTACCAACACTATTTTTAAAAAAATAGTTCAAAAGCGATGAATATTTATTAAACCCAAAATTAATAATAGTTTAGAAAAATAATATTTAAATGTATAGAATGAATGAATATGATGAGTATGAATGGTTATAGTTATGAATTAGGTTATTTATCATATATTTAATAAAACTAATTTAGTTATTTAGTATTTTTAGTGTATGTGAAGAATAAATTAGGACCAATGTATCAGTTTTTGTCTAACATTATTCTCTTTGAAACATATTTGAACGACACACCTTATTTCATTTACGTGGTATATAAAATTACATTTGGAGATATAATATCATGGATTATATTTTAGTATTTTTATTTTACGTATTATTACTAGTGTTCTATTTCAAGGGGATTTATTTTAATATTACTCAATTTGTAAGGGTTTTCTTGGTATCAATTGTAATTCGTGGAGGCATGTAACATGTTATATATCAGGTTTCCATTGAAATATATTCTATTAATTCATTATCCAAATAATTTTATACAATTTATTCAGTATAAATTCGTTAGATAACTAATAATAAAGTTCTTTTCATCGAATGGTTATTTGACTCAATTGTGACCCCATTTGTAAGGCTTCTGGTAACCCAATTTTCATTCATTGAGTTATGACCATCCTCATGTGCATATTTTTTATGGAAATTATAATAATTTTATATATTATGTTATATTATATATTTATTTTTTGAATTTGAATTTATACCACACAATACATTTTTTTAATGTTTCATTACTCTAGAGAGTACGTTTTCCACAAGGTATATTAATAGCTCAAATCTGTTTCACTGAATTATATATCTTTTTAATGAATATTTTTATTATATTTGTAGGTTCAAAAAACTGAATATTTAATTATACATTCATATATTTCAAAATATGTTGAATGAATATATTTTTATACAAAGTAATTTTTTATTACAATGTCTGTTTTTCTTATTTGTATTTTGAAAAAAATAATTAATTATTTTCATTTCATATTCATATATTTTGTCCTCCTCTATTAATTTCTCTAAGATAAAATTATATCTTTTACTGGATCCCTTATTGGAAATTCTTTTTAAATTCAAATTTATTTAATAGATTTAATTCTATGATTATTAAATTTAACATTGACTGTTACTTGTATATTCAAATTTTATACAAATGATATCAATATAATCTAAATTATATTTTAAATTTTCCCATCCATTTAGATGTATATTTTCAAAATGATTTACGATAACATTGTTTATAGAGTATTTAAACTATTATATATATATATGGGGAATGAAATTTTGGTAAAAAATTACTATTCCTGATCCCTTATTTGGTCATATCATTCAATAATTATTTTTTAGTCACATATTTCATCTATGTCAACATCCTTATGTAACACCTCGAGCTTCCATGATACGCTTCTCATTCAATAATGCAATAGCTTGCATTGTACACAACTTCGAGTTCTAAAACACCGCGACTAATCAAAGTAGCCGTTATGAATAGTAATAACCACTTTTTAAAATTATAGAAATTTTATATTTTAAAATGGACTTCATTTTTGGATTCAGAATATCGAAATTAGCCTATGTTGAATTTTTGGTATTTTTCTGAGAACTTCCATTTTTTATGATTAGTGAAAAATACTTAAAAACAACTTTTTTAATCAAAATAATTTATAGTGATAAATTATACTATTGAGTGGTTTTAGAGTATAATTAGAATATATTTTTACCATTTTATCCAATGGTGGTAATTAGAATTAACTTAACATTGAAATTGGGCATGAACAATTGTCAATCTTTTGATATAAATTGTTTCTTAAAGACATGCTATTTGTTGTGACTACGAGAATTAATTATAAAATTAATTAATGAAACTTATATGTTTGGAATTTTGTAAAATAGACATCATTTTTGAATTCGGAATATCAATTATAGATTAGGGTGAAATTTTGGCATTGTTGTGAAAAACTTCAATTTTTGATGAATAGTGAAACCACTAAGTGGTAGTTAAATAACTGATTTTTCGTTTAAATGAAATATTACCACCTCTATGATTAGATTTTCAAAAATCCTACATACATGGTTTTAATTAAGAAGTAAAATGTGGTTCAATGAGATTAAAATAATTTTTGGTGAATAGTAACTTTTAAGTTCTTAATCGCGATTAGAGGTAATTAGTGTAGTTTAAGGTAAAAATAATGTTTTAATAATATGAGATGAGCTTGAAACTTGTCATACTCCTATTGGATGAGTCATGTCCGAACAAGACAACCCATGGGTCAACTTGGGGTCCCCATTGAGCCACTTTGGGTTGAAAATGACATTAATATATATTTATTTAATGTTAAAATTAAATTGACACAAACATGAGTTGTTCTACTAAAACAGTTTTTAAGTGGGGTTACACAAGTCCAAATTTTGACTATAAATATTCATTATAAATCTAAAAAGATTTCCTAAATCATAGTATTTTTTTTATAATTTTTATACATTAAATAAATTAAATTATTTACGACATCATTATGATGCAACGACGACCTCATCATTTAACGATTTTAATAAAATGAAAAGATAATGTACAATCCAAGGCATAAACTTGTCCAATGACTGTTGTATGGGTATATTTCGAACCCCTATCACCTTATCCACGAATTATATAAGTGTGGGACCTTTAGAATCCGAAAAGCATTGTATAATAATGTAAAATTTCCTTACTTTCCAAGAGTGCCCCTCCTCTCCTCTTATAAAAGGCCCCCACCTCTACCACCTCATTCACACTATCAAGAAATTTGGCTTCGGCAAACTCTTCCCAAATACTCTCCCAACTTCCCCCTCTTACTCCTAGAAGCATCACTTTGGGCAGAACTCTTCCCAAGGAAGCCTTTGGCTCAAATCAAAATGAGTTACCCGATTTTGAGGTAATGTCTTCTCTAATATTGTTTTGTTTTATTTTTTTCTCCAACCCCATAAACTCTTTTTATTAATTTCTTTTGTTACAAAACCAGTATCCTCAATATACTGGGATGTTGTTATAAGACGGATTCGAGCTAAACTTACACACACCTACATCTAATTGTTAAAGAACATACAGTTTCTGTGGATGGCGAATTTCTGCCTCACGGAACGATGATTGTTCAACACTCATATAACACCTTCAAAGGTGTCCATTAAGATTTCACTATATTTATATATGATATATAATATGTTTATGTTTATTTTTTACTTATGCTTCTGTATTTCTCATTTATGGCATACTTTATGATTTCCATTATGGGTAAAACGCGATAATTTCATTTTAGGAAGTGCGGACTACCGCCCCCTCAAAGTGATTTGAATCGTTAATGCCATATGTGGGATGTATAAAGGATGGAGTAAATGGTATTATACACTATATTATACTGGAATTATATTATAAATTTATATCATTATGATTTCATTCCATTAAATACAAAATAGAAATGAAAGTAGCGTTCATGCGTACGTACGGCTTACCGTCTCCATGAACGGTGCATTTCATTTCTTACCTCTAAATGTTACCTAATATTATAAATGAATGTATATACTGGATATATATGATATATATGACATCTAAATCATGAATATAATTCCTGAGATAATGGATATTCTACCACATAAACAACTTGTAATTATAAGAAGTTTATTATAGACTCAAGTACCAAAGATCGACAAAACGACCGTTATTAACTTAAATAATTACATAATGTTCATAACATTGTAGTAAGTGATATAAAAAGGATAATGAAATTAAAAATGGTTCTTAATAAGGTATATATTAACTCTATTTTATTATTCAGGAGGTTAAAGAATGGTTGAGTCAAGTCAGACACGAGGTAAAGGAACTTCTTAACCCAATTTCTATTCTTTGGGTTAATCTCCTACTTTCAAATTATGTCATGATATTATTATGTCCTATCTTGTATTATTACATTATTTATGTGTACTTATAGTGAATACACATTATATATGTACTTTATTTAAAAAAAATATCTTTTTAAGGACTTCATCTCAATCCCCTTTCATTGAGGCATATTTGGTTTTATACACAACTTTCTTTTATACGGTGTATAAACCTCTTTGACTTTTACGTTTATTCAAAAGGAATCTTTTTTATACAAATCGTTTTGATAAACGACAAAAGTGAATGTTTTTCTTTCCGTACTTATGCGGAGACAACGACTTCTCCGCCGCCGTGACCATTATTTGAGTTTCGGCTTCCTCTACAAGGCATCATTTTTTTAATTAAAAATAAATAAAAATTTTTAACTTTCTTTTATTTTGGTATTGAAAATGGTTTTGAAAGCGTTTTTATTATATCAATGTGTTGTATTGATATCTTGTGATTGAAATGTGGAAATGTTATGTTTCCTTTATGTATGTTTTATGTTATACGATTATGTTATGGTTTATTATATGTTTAAACCTATTCATATGAGGAATGTATTGGACTTAATAAGTGACGGGTGGAGCCCGCTATAGCTCCTCGATTCATCGGTAGGTCTCATGAGACAAATAGATGTGGAATTGGCCGAGGCCCTTTCCCAATTTGATTTATGGTTTTGGCCGTGGCCTTAATCATTTTAGACGTCTTGGCCGAGGCCTTGACAAAATGTTTCAGAATGTCTGGAACTATACATTCCCTCATTATGAAAGTGGTTATTGATATTTCATGTGATTATTCGACTAGTAGAATATCCATGTGAGTAAGTAAATGGAATTATTTAATTTTATTTTTGCCATATTATGTTGAAGTTCATGTTTAAAAGACTTTTGTTTTAGTTATACATTTCCTTAAATGTTAATGTTTATTTATGAAAGCTTCCGCATTATTGTTATCCTTAATGAGCATCTGAGCTCACCCCTTTCAATGTTTTAATATTTTCCAGGATATGAAGAAGTATTTTGGGAATGACCTGCAGGGATAGTCAGAAGAGGATATGATTTTGGACAATGAAGAGAAGATGTTGTAGTTTTGTTTTACTTTATGATGTAATGTAAGACTTATGAATGTATCTAGTGTTTCCAAGGCTACTAAACCAATCGATCTTTCGAGACATGATCTTTTGTGGTCATGCCAATGTTACGAAGTAATGCACCAACTCTGGGTAGCTGGGGTCGGGGCGTTATAGTTGGTATCAGAGGCAGTTTAGTACTAACCTTAGAAGCTAGATTTAGATAAACTCTGATTAGAGCACATAGCCCGAAGATAGACTTTGAGGATTAGAATAGAATAACTTCCCAGAATATTGGTATTATAGATATTTTGTGAGTTTTCCGAGCAATACATCCCTATCTGGATACGAGCAGGTAGAGGCAGCTCTGGAACAAATGTACCTAGGGTTAAAACCCGAAAACACCGCTTTGAGCTAGAGTCGAACGGGAACTGGTGCACGACAACGGGCCTTGCTGCACTCTTGGTTACGACACTCCCGGGGGATATGCTTAGGATAATTCCAATTTTCTTTACAAACCACTATGAAGGGTTACGAGTATATACTTCCTCAAAGAAAACATTTTTATAATTATGGATTATATCCATAATTAGTTCAATTTATGTAAAGTTTTTTAGAAATATGGAATTATGTATTTTAATTCATAAACTAATCTAGTTTATGCCATTGTTTAGAAATGGCGCCTAGTGGAATTAATGGAAACCGTATCAATGCACGCACTCCATGTAGGGATTTCCCTCCTGCTCAAGATAATTATTGTGGATCTGGAGATACAACTGGTGCTGATCATCTTATTACCATACTGGGACAACTCACTCAGGTTATGAATAATAACCTTACTCATATGGAGCACCCTGATCCGCAACGTGGAGGATGAATGTTAGACCTCTTCATGAGGAAACAACCGTCAACATTTAATGGGGGTAAAAATCCGTTAGTAGTTGAGCAATGGATAAACTCCTTAGAGAAAATATTCCACGCCTTGGGGAGTAGAGAAAGGGAGAAGGTTATCATGGAAGTTTACCGCCTCACGGGAGATGCTGATCAATGGTAGTCCTTGATTCAAAATACAAAGGAAGATTATGACGTATCGAATATGGAATGGAGGGAGTTCAATGAGATTTTCTTATAAAAATACTTTCCTCATGACCATTGAACAGATATGGAAAGGCAATTTCTAAGTCTGAGACAAAAGGAGGATGAGAATGTCGCAATGTATGAGGCCAACTTTACAAGGTTGGCGAGGTATGCTGTAGATTATATATGTAACCCAAGGAGTAAGATTGATAGTTTCTTTGATGGGTTAAAACAATTTCTCCGTAGTGCTTTAATATCACAATATTTCTCAACATATGAAGATATTGTCTCATGTGCTATCAAGACAGAAAAGGAATTCTCTAAGACTTATGACAACAATGTAAAGCAAGAGAAGAAGAGAACGGTGGAACAAGAGACAGATAAAGGGAAAAGGGGAAAGAAGGATTTTCCATTATGTGATAATTGTGGGAAGAATCACCCTGGTACTTGCCAAAAAGGAATGGGAGTTTATTATAAATGTGGAGAAAAGGGTCACCAGGCTCGTGATTGCAGGGGAAAGAAAGAGGCTATCAAAGTTGAATGCTACAATTGTAGAGAAATGGGTCATTATTAAAATGAATGTCTTAAGCGTCAGGGAAACTTACCTCAGAAAAGGCCAAGAGATCAAGGACAATCTTATGCTGCTACTACAGTTGAAGCAGAATAACTAATGTATTGGTGCTTTTGGACTCATGGATTATATTCTGGTTATTTGAATAATGTGATATATATATATAAGGATTGTACTGCAGTACTTGTTGATTTCAGTAAGGTTTTAATATGATGAAGTTAATTATATTTTTAGTATGTGACAATAAGATAAACTTTACTTTGTTTGGGGAATATGATAAATTGATTTGGGAATTAAGAGACCTTTTAGAGAAAGTCTGGACAGAGGTATTTTGGATAACTATAAAGGTTGGAGTGGATTAAGTTGATCTTTGGATAGTGTTATTTAAGGTTAAAGAATTTATGAAGTTTATTTTTGGAATATTTTGATACTATAGTTTTAGGAAAAGGACAACCTGCAGGGTGGGGCATAACCCGTCGCGTCGGACAAAGCTGCAGGAATCGAACCCACAATCATAGTGCAACAGGCCTTCATTTCCTACCACTAGCCTACAGGAAGTCCCTGGTTATTACAAAATAATTTTACTAATCTAAATGTTATGTGTTAACATTTGTAACCTTATACAATTAGGATAAGTATAATATTTTTGAGTTCTATTATTTTTTGAGTGAAAGATGAGTTGAAGGTTGAAACTCTAATTGTCAAGCATAAATATAAATATACAATGAATAAATTAATTCTTAAACTTTAGTAAAGGGATATTAAAACAAAAAAATGTGTTATCCTAATACCTTATGTCTTGTTGAACTGATGATATTTTAAATCAACATAGATTGAAGTATTTGAGGCCCTCAATTTGACATTTGATTGTGATTGATGACCTCAATCACTCCCTACAAATATTTACGTTTTTCCTCCAATTATATGTCTCTAATTGCCACCAATGTTCTCCTAATCGAGATCATAATTGGGTGGTGACTTTTTCATTTCCCTTTCCCTCTTATTAAGGCTAAATATTATTAATCTTATTTCCGATGTGGGTTTTCCTCAAAGGTATTTTCTCTTTTAAACCTTTTATTTTCAAAAAAAATATTTCAAATTGCGAGGACGCAATTTATTGAAGGAGGGGAGAATGTAACACCCCGAGCTTCCATGATACACTTCTCATTCAATAATGCAATAGCTTGCATTTTACGCAACTTCGAGTTCTAAAACACCGCGACTAATCAAAGTAGCCGTTATGAATAGTAATAACCACTTTTTAAAATTATAGAAATTTTATATTTTAAAATGTACTTCATTTTTGGATTCGGAATATCAAAATTAGCCTATGTTGAATTTTTGGTATTTTTCTGAGAACTTCCATTTTTTATGAATTGTGAAATATACTTAAAAACAACTTTATTAATCAAAATAATTTATAGTGATAAAATATACTATTGAGTGGTTTTAGGGTATAATTAGAATATATTTTTACCATTTTATCCAATGGTGGTCATTAGAATTAACTTAACATTGAAACTGGGCATGAACAATTGTAAATCTTTTGATATAAATTGTTTCTTAAAAACACGCTATTTGTTGTGACAGCGGGAATTAATTATAAAATTAATTAATGAAACATATATGTTTGGAATTTTGTAAAATAGATATCATTTTTGAATTCAGAATATCAATTATAGCTTAGGGTGAAATTTTGGCATTTTTCTGAAAAACTTCAATTTTTGATGAATAGTGAAACCACTAAGTGGTAGTTAAATAACTGATTTTTCGTTTAAATGAAATATTACCACCTCTGTGATTTTATTTTCAAAAATCCGACATACATGGTTGTCATTAAGATGTAAAATGTGGTTCAATGAGATTAAAATAATTTTTGGTGAATAGTAACTTTTAAGTTCTTAATCGCGATTAGAGGTAATTAGTGTAGTTTATGGTAAAAATAATGTTTTAATAATATGAGATGAGCTTGACACTTGTAGTAAACCTATTGGATGATTCATGGCCGACCATGAAATCCCATGGGTCAACTTGGGGACCCCATGGAGCCACTTTGGTTGGAAAATGACATTAATATATATTTATTTAATGTTAAAATTAAATTGACACAAACATGAGTTGTTCTACTAAAACAGTTTTTAAGTGGGGTTACAAAAGTTTGAATTTTGACTATAAATATTAATTAGAAATATAAAAAGATTTCATACATCATAGTATTTTTTTTATAATTTTTAGACATTAAATAAATTAAATTATTTAAGACATCATTATGATGCAGCGATGACCTCATTATTTAACTATTTTAATAAAATGAAAAGATAATGTACAATCAAAGACATAAACTTTTCCAAAGACTATTTTATGGGTATATTTCGAACCCTTATCACCTTATCCACGAATTATATAAGTGTGGGACCTTTAGAATTCGAAAAGCATTGTATAATAATGTAAAATTTCATTACTTTCCAAGAGTGCACCTCCTCTCCTCTTATAAAAGGCCCCCACCTCTACCACCGCATTCACACATTCAAGCCATTTGGCTCGGCCAAACTCTGCCCAACTACTCTCCCAACTTCCCCCTCTTATTCCTAGAAGCCTCACTTTGGGCAGAACTCTTCCCAAGAAAGCCTTTGGCTCAAATCAAAAAGAGTTACCCGATTTTGAGGTAATGTCTTCTCTAATGTTGTTTTGTTTTATTTTTCTTTACCAACCCCCTAAACTCTTTTTATTCATTTCATTTGTAACAACAACAGTATCCTCAATATACTAGGATTTTGTTATAAGAAGGATTCGAGATACACTTACACACACCTGCATCTAATGGTTAAAGAACATACAGTTTCTGTGGATGGCGAATTTCTGCCTCACGAAACGATGATTGTTCAACACTCATATAACACAATCAAAGGTGGACATTAAGATGTCACTATATTTATATATGATATATAATATGTTTTTTTTTATGTTTTACTTATGCTTCTGTATTTCTCATTTATGGCATACTTTATTATTTCCATTATGGGTAAAAGGCGATAATTTCATTTTAGGAAGTGCGGACTACTGACCCCTCAAAGAGATTTGAATCGTTAATGCCATATGTGGGATGTATAAAGGATGGAGAAAATGGTATTATACACTATATTATACCGGAATTATTACATACATTTATATCATTATGATTTCATTCCATTAAATACGAAATAGAAATGAAAGTAGTGTTCATGCGTACGTACGTCTTACCGTCTCCATGAACGGTGCATTTCATTTCTTACCTCTAAATGTTACGTAATATTATAAATGAATGTATATATGGGATATATATGATATATATGACATCTAAATCATGAATATAATTATGGAGATAATGGATATTGTACCACATAAACAACTTGTAATTATAAGAAGTTTATTTTTGACTCAAGTACAAAAGATCGACAAAACGACCGTTATTAACTTAAATAATTACATAATGTTCATAACATGGTAATAAGTGATATAAAAAGGATAATGAAATTAAAAATGGTTCTTAATAAGGTATATATTAAATCTGGTTTATTATTCAGGAGGTTAATGAACGGTTGAGTAAAGTTAGACACGAGGTAAGGGAACTTCTTAACCGAATTTCTATTCTTTGGGTTAATCTCCTACTTTCAAATTATGTCATGATATAATTATGTCCTATCTTGTATTTTTACATTATTTATGTGTAATTATAGTGAATACACATTATAGATGTACTTTATTTTAAAAAAATGATCTTTTTAAGGACTTCGTCTCAATCCCCTTTCATTGAGGCATATTTGGTTTTATACACAACTTTCTTTTATACGGTGTATAAACCTCTTTGACTTTTATATTTATTCAAAAGAAATCTTTTTTATACAAAGAGTTTTGATAAACGACAAAAGGGAATGTTTTTCTTTCCGTACTTATGCGGAGACAACGACTTCTCCGCCGCCGTGACCATTATTTGAGTTTCGGCTTCCTCTACAAGCCATCATTTTTTTTAATGAAAAATAAATACAAAGTTTTAACTTTCTTTTAAATTGGTATTGAAAATGGTTTTGAAAGCGTTTTTATTATATCAATGTGTTGTATTAATATCTTGTGATTGAAATGTGGAAATGTTATGTTTCCTTTATGCATGTTTTATGTGATACGATTATGTTATGGTTTATGATATGTTTAAACCTATTCATATGAGAAATGTACTGGACTTAATAAGTGAGGGTGGAGCCCGCTATAGCTTCTCGATGCATCGAAAGGTCTCATGAGACAACTAGACGTGGAATTGGCCGAGGCCCTTTCCCAATTTGATTTATGGTTTTGGCCGAGGCCTTAATCATTTTAGATGTCTTGGCCGAGGCCTTGACAAAATGTTTCAGAATGTCTGGCACTATACATTCCCTCATTATGAAAGTGGTTATTGATATTGCATGTTATTATTCGACTAGTAGAATATCCATGTGAGTAAGTAAATGGAATTATTTAATTTTATTTTGGCCATATTATGTTGAAGTTCATGTTTAAAAGGATTTTGTTTTAGTTATACATTGCCTTAAATGTTAATGTTTATTTATGAAAGCTTCCGCATTATTGTTATCCTTACTGATCATCTGAGCTCACCCCTTTAAACCTTTCAATATTTTCCAGGATGTGAAAATGTATTTTAGGAATGACCTGCAGGGATAGTCAGAAGAGGATATGAGTGTAGACTATGAAGAGAAGATGTTGTAGTTTTGTTTTACTTTATGATGTAATGTAAGACTTATGAATGTATCTAGTGTTTCCAAGGCTACTAAACTAATCGGTCTTTCGAGACTTGATCTTTTGTGATCATGCCAATGTTACGAAGTAATGCACTGACTCTGGGTAGCTGGGGTCGGGGCGTTACACTTATATGTTCCTTTGTTACATTGGGGTTATAGTATTTTGTAAAATTCCAATTTCATTCTCCATATGGGTTATGATCATGTTAAAAGTTTTGTTGACATAGAGAAATGTATTGGTTGGAATATAATTGTATCCCAATAGAGATGATTATTTTCATGATGAATATGATTTTTTTGACCACCCATATTATTTCTCAGGATTGGGTATGATAATGTTATCAATTTTACTAACTTGTGAAAATTTATGGGTGATCTGTAAATTTCTATTCTAATATAGATAATTATTAACAATTTTAATATGTATTTTTTGATCATCCAACTTATTTCTTAAGATAGGTTATGATCATGTTATCTCTTTTACTGACATTGGTAAATGTGTTAACAATCATGATGATTATTGACTATAGGTTCATGTAAATCATGTTTTTATATTCAATAATATTTATTATATATATATAGCCATATTTTTATTAAGTAATATTCTCCATATGGAATAGTATGAAAATTTTTATTCACTATTATAGTTAATTCATTTGACCAAACCTAGTGAAAGATGGAGATTATAATTCTATATCACTTTGATGCATTATAAGGTCTCATGAGACAAAACTAGTTGGGTTTTTGTTTATACCTCTTCATATAAATGAATTATCTCTTGGCTAAAATCATTGATCATATGTTATTTAATGCCTACATTATGCATTCCATTAGAATGAGATAATTATTATTGAAATTAATGTTTTAATTCATTTTCATGTATATAGAATGATCTTGGTTTATGTTTATTATAACATTATTCTGATTATTTATTATTTCTACATTAATCTTACATTTTGATATATTTAGTAATGTCTTTCCCTTACTATTCATTTTATATCATGCCTTTATTATGATTCTCCTCCCAAATTTATAAAGAACGGTAGTAAACGTGAATTTTTTTTAGGTATATCACATGTGGAATAATATTTGTGAGTTTTTATGGGCTCATAATGGAATAAGTGGATTATTGTATAGTGGTAAAAAATTATATATGTTAATTTCAAAAAATGGCTTTAGTAGTTATTATTTTTTCATACATACAAAAATATACTAACTATACAATATAAAGTGGATGCAAGAAATGTAATAATCATTTTTTATTTTTTAATTAATGAGGGATGTATCTAGATTGTTATTGTTGGAAACAATGATGGTATGTAATATACTTTCTTATTGTACTTGATATACGAGTGTGGGTAAAAGGAGCCAAAATTGATTAAAATGGAATGGTTATGATTACATTGGAGATTAAGATGTGTGTTTAGGGTAATTAATATATTTATAAGTTATGTAGGATCATAATTTCATAGTTGTAGATAAACTATTGTAATTGGATATGATTTAACAAAATGGAAATAGTTCATATCTTATTTGTGAATTAGGATGAGATAAATTTATTGAAACTATATGAATAATTATATGTATTGGATAAAATTATTATTTTTTTGTATAATATATATTAGGGGATTTTACTTGTAATACACCATTGTATGGACACCAGAAGGAAGATACAGCAATAGAATAAAATCTCCTAGGGGTAGACACTTAGAAAAAAGGTAGATGAGAATTGAATCAATCTTTATTATGATTGAAAAATGATCCCAATACTGGACACCTTAATATACACTCTTGTGGGACTATAAATTAGATAATCACATTCTTTTTACAAACCATTATGGTGGATTTAGGGATGATTTTAACTAATTGGGTTAGATAACATAATAAAAAAAGGGCAATGGATAACAATATATTAAACAAGGATATGAATAAGTGGATCCAAAAGAATCGTATTTAAAAAAAATATGTTATGAGGAAAGACATAATTAGATTGATGTTTTTATATTCATGTATTTTATGCTAATAAAAGCATTTTTGTTTTTGACTTTGGATGAAATAGGATCATAGAGACACCACAAAAAAGTTATGTATCTGGAAACCAATATATCTAATAACTGAATAAGGTAAAATTAGTAAATGGTTAGGAATATTATTATATTATAATTATGATAGAAATTTTGAGTTTCATAGTCTTACATATGATAGTGAATTTGATATCAGATATGATTTTTAGATATCTAAGATGTTTTAATTATTGTGCTAATATATAACAATATATTTTTTGTATTTATTTATTTTATTGAGGATTTTTTGAAACAAATATAAATAATTATTCAATATTTTTTCATTAATTCTTTTCAATCATATATTATAAGGTTTTAATAACCTTGATAAATGATTTTATAGAAATTTTATATATTTGGGTATAATTGTTGAAGAACACATGTTTATTGGATGGATGTGTTTCAGGTTTAGTATGTGCATGGTATTAAGACAATGAAGACATGATTTATTTATAGAAAATAGGGTTAGATAGTGTATATATAATTTAAAATGAATATTTATTTATATAAAAATAATTACCTGAATTTTTTAGTGATGTTTTTATATATTTTTGGATTATTATATATATATAATAGTTTAGGACATTATAAAATAGTTTTTAAAGATATTATTTAATTATTAATGGAATATCTGACCATGTTTTGGATTAATGAGTGGGACCGTAAAATGGTTTTTTGGAAAATTATGTCATTTATGATAATTAATTGGGGTAAATAAATACTTGGTTGTATGATTTTATCAATTAACAATATTGTTTCAAGAATAAAATATAACACAATATTACCTAAGTGAGTATGGAAAATGTCATATTATAGACTATATCTTTGATAATAAATTTTTTATGAATAACCTCACCTATATTCATCAATAATGTAAAATTAAAATTATGAGGGAAAATCTATTTTTAGTTTGGTTGAATATTGCACCCAAAATTTTAATATTTGAATTCCTTTAATTTAGAAAACATTTTTAATAACTTGCTCTATGTGCAATACCAAACATAAATAAAACAACAATACATGTAGATAAAATGAAAATATATATATACAACTATTAAAATATATCCTTTATATAATATTGAGTTAATTTATATAATAAATTTATTAAAAATATGTATAAATTAAAAAAATTGATACTTTTAATATGACTGTAACTCAACTAGTTTTATAAAAATTATTAATAAGATCAATTATTCTTTAAAAATCCATTTTCAAAAAATATATAGTGTTAATTTATATTTAAATAATCCTATCATTATTATTTTTAAATTATGTATCATATTAATAATACGTGACCAAAAATGTAGATGTTAAATGATATGAGATATAAATCATAATAGTTAATACATGAAAATGTCATTCTACTAGAAAACACATTTTCTATATATTATATGATGATATTAATAAAATTTATTTTATAAATGTTAGTATTATAAATTGAAAAATATATTAATAATTTTTTTAGAAATAAATTACTAACATAAAATGATGTTTTTAATTATTTCAATAATGAATAACTTCTAGTCTAAAAAAATGATTTTGATAAAAAAACATATAATTTTTATATTATTTTCATTCTTTAATAACATACTATATTTTTAAAAATAATTACACATAATAAATTATTTATTTAATTAATAAAAATATTCAATTTAATATATTCTTTGATCTTATCAAGAATTTTTCAATATTTTATGAAAAAATGTTAGTTTCATAAAGAATTGTGTTTTCTCTTTTCATTGAATCATGTATTTTAATGGTGGTGTTTAGTTTTGGTTATCATTATAGCCACATAAAATTTTTTGATATAAAATTAATAATCGATTTCATGGGAGTTTTGAATCATATTAAATATGGATCACAAATAAATTTTGTTATTAAAAAATACACTTCACTCTTCAAAATATTTTTTACTTGTTATTTGAAATAATCCTAAATATATATTTTCTAAAAAAGAAAACATTTATATGATATGATAGTTTTAGAATTTTAAAATAACAAGTCTCGGTTTATTTAATGTGTTCAATGATAATTCTTTCATTTATATCAATTAATATGGTTAAAAATTATTTACTAAGGTAAACGTAAATTTTGGGTAAAAGTGTTAATATTAAAAGAAAAAGCATCAAAACCGTTAGGGTTTTCTCCCAAATGAGTTTTTGAGTAGATTTAATACCCAAAACCAAATTTCAATATTTATTTTCATTTTAATAATATTTACCTTTTAATAATGATATCCCATTTCTGAAAATGATAGAGGTGATTTCCAAAGTAACCTTCTCTTACCTATAAAAATTCCAGATTTCCTAACATTCAAGACTCAGATTAATTTGGAATTTATCCTTGAAAATAAAATAATTTTTAACCCCTAAAATCCAATCCCTCATTATAAATATTATTATCATAACTATTTAGTACACGTCCTTCATTTCCACGGAGACACCTGACGAATAATCGAGCCCCTAACATGATTATTATCAACCAGTTATCTTTTGTTATTGATTATATTAAATTAAATTTGTTATATACATACTAATATAAAGATAATAGAATAATTTATATAATTTAATGTTAATATATTATGTTTATTATCATTTTACAATTATCTATTCCAAAAAATTTAGAATAATAAAATTTTACGTTATTAATACATCATGACTACAGCCACCAAACGAATCAAAATTAATTTTCCATAAGAAAATATAATTTATGTTACATATAATTTTAAATTAGAGAATATTATTTTTACAATATCATTGTGGTATATGTATTTTAATCATTATAACATTTGAATAATTTTATAAAATAAATCATTTTTATTAATTCAATCATTTCAAATAAGAATACTAAGAGGAAACTTTTTTATTCAAGTTATTTTATAATTTATTATGTATTACTTCTTATAAAAAATAAATTTTAATTAACATATATCGCAATATTTATAACTAACTAATTTCATCATGTTTTTGGTATAATTATATAAGAAAAAAACAGTTTATAAGCTTCCATTTATCATGGTAGGTTCATGTTTAGATCAGTTTAACCACATACTTGACCATAACTATAAATTTATGTCGTTAATGACAATGAAGACTTATTTATAGGTTTAATATAAAATAAATATGTAAAACAAATTTGGTTCTATAATGTTTATATCAAAAAATAACACAATAATTAAGTGACAAATTTATTTTGTTATGAATTAATGAAACATCAACATCACTGATATCATCATCCTGGGTTGTAACAAAAACATACATGGAATGAATTATTCCATTAATAAATATGATGAAACATATATTATTATACAATTATTTATCTTTTCATTCTAACCTTATAACATTAATGAGTACCAACACCCTTTTTTTTAAACTAGTTCAAAGTGATAAAGATTAGTTACACCTGGTCTTGTGAATAGTTAGAAATTTACTAATATTTATATGAATATAATTATATAAAATTTGATGTATAATTGTTTTTAGTTATGAATGTTGTTTCTTTTTATTGTATTTAAATTACAAAATTTAATTGTTCAGAATGTTTTGGGAAATTCTAGAAAATTTCATGACTGGTGTAAGAGTTGTCATCTCAAATTTTTATATTTGAGAGATTTTTATAATGCACCTAATTTTATTTATATGTTGTATATAAATATTATTATAAATATCATATCATAAATTATATTTCAGTAATTTTATTTTATATTCAATTTAAATCCCTATATTTCATTAGTATTGATTAAAATGTTACACAAGATGAAATATTTTCCATGGTATGAATTCTAATTTTTTGTGACAGATTACATGTTATGAAACATGTTTATTTTGTATGATGTTCTATTGATTCACTCATAAATTAATTATATATAAATAATTTCATTTTAATTAATTGGATAACATATCCAAAAACATTTTATTTTCATCAAAATTATTTTAAATAACTTATCACCATAGTTGTAAGGCTATTTGTTATCTCAATTTTCATTTGTTGAGTTATGATTGTCCTAATGGACACAAAAGTTAGGTATATTATGAAAACATATTATATTATGTGAAAATCAATTTTTCTTCGACTAATTTTCATTTATTCCACATAATAATCATTTTTAAAATATTTATTACTTCATGGAAAATATTTTATATAAGAAATATTTATAGTTAAAATATCATTTCACTAAGTTATATTATTTCATCATGAACATATTTATTACACTCTTGGGTTATCATAGCCATGTATTTTGTATCTGGTAAAATATCTACCTCTATAGGAAAATAATATATTTTTATACAAATAAATGTTTTATTATTGTGTGTGTTGTAAAAAAAGGTATTTTAAATGTAATAAAAATAGAATTTCTTTTCTGTTTAATGTGTTTTTTCATCCCCCGCCTCATTTCTCAAAGATGAACACTATGTAATTTCTAGTATCCAAAATTTGATATTATTTTTGTATGTATTTTTTTTAAATCTTTCACATTCCCTTTTTTAAAGTTTCCATTGAATGTTATAGGTAAATTTTTATTTTATGCAGTTGATAATATTTTTCCTTAAAGATATGTTTTTTTATTTAATTTACCTTCTAATTTTCAAATGGATATAACCTAACAAAATCAATATTTTATTATTTATAATACTATATATATTTATCCTTCTATGGAATGAAATCATGATATAAATAAATCCAATTACTAATCCATTCTTGGATGGTATAATTCAATCATTCTATTGCAATTTTTTGTTTCATATATGTCAAAATCCTTTTATGTTTCCTTTTTTACATTTCTATTACGTTATTTGACAACAATCCATATTCATTAACCATTTGGGTTTTAATCATACTGTCAATTTTGTTTACATATTGAAATGTTTTGGTGAACCATATGTTCTTTTCCAAATATGAATGATTATATTAAATTAGGCATTGTATTGATTAATCATCCCCCTTCTTTATTAGGCTGGGTTATGATCATGTTATCCCATTTATTGACATGGGAATAGTATTTGTGGTCCATATATTATTATTACAATATGGAAAACTATTCGAATGTTTAATATGTATAGTTTTACAACCAACTTTATTTATTTGAATGTGTTATGATCATGTTATCCCTTTTATTGAAATTGGGAAAGGTATTTTCATTCTTGTTGATTATTGAATGCTAATGTAGGTTGATCGTGTAAGGATATTCCATATTCATTAGTATAAGGATATCCATTTATTATTCAATAAGTAGTCTCATAGGGAATGGTATGAATTTTTTTCACTAATAGTGAATTCATTGGACTAAATTAGTTAACTACTAGGGCCTAGAATTACGTAGCCACATGATGCATTGAAATATAACCATAGATTGAATACGGCGGGTTTTGGTACAAAACACTTCCCATAACTATATAAAAACGTTTTATAAGGGAACAAAATATTTTTTTTGAGTTTTTAATTATGTATTACATTGTTTAAGGAGAAATATTTATAATATCTAAGATTTATTTTATTTCTAGGATTATAATATGCTCACTCTTTAAATTTATCAGGGTATTATTCACATTATTTATCCTTCTATAATAAACTTACATTGTTGATATCTTCACCTACACGTTTCTCTTAATTATTAATTTATCCCAAACCTTTATAATGGTTCCAATCTTTATATTTTGAATTAAACTAGTAAACATAAAATTAATAGAGTGATAGAACTTGTAGAAGAATTTTTTGGTGACTTTATTAACTCATTTTATTAATTAGTTTATTTTATACTGAAAAACTAACATGTAATAAAGAATATGGGTTCATATAGTTATTATTTTAATGATTTGATAAATTTTTAAACCCAAAACTTTAATTATAATAGAATTTATGAAGTAATTTTTTTTTATTTAATTATGTATGGTTATATCTGTGATTTTACAGCTTGTATCGATGTGAATATTTAACGTACGTGTTTATTGAACTAGATCCAAATTGTGGGTCCAAGTATTTACACTCTAAAAGATGATCAATGTAATAGTGGAACACCCATATGGGTTAAACACCATATTATTCCTGGTAATATATCCCAATATAGCCTTTAACCAAAGTAACACAATATCCCATGTACTAATAATTCGAAATAGTTTTCATAGGGATTACCACATTTCATTAATAAATCCCAAAATCCTTATCCACAATAATATAATTAATTGAAATCAATTTAATCGAATATAAACAATGGGTTGTATATCAATAACCACCATATATGAATTTTAATAAATTATACCACATTTCAATAAAATTATTGAAATGAACGAGCTTGCGTAGTTCATATAAAAAATATATTAAATTAAAACACTCCATAAATCACATGGTATTCAAATAATTCCATATAATATGACCACCAAAGGAGTAGAGGGCACTCAAAATACAAGGAATAACTTAAACGATGAATCCCAAAACATTAAATTCTTATTTAATGATCTTAATTTCACTATAGAAGTGACAAAAAACATATTCCATGATGATGATAAATATTCAAACAACTATCAAACTAGATACAATAAATTCTAAATCTTCCAATGATCTATATAGTTGAACAATCTTTATATAATCAGATTAACCTTATATCTTGTTAACGAACATCAAATCAAATATTTTCTCAAGGGAAATAAGATAAATCTAGAATAATAGAGTATTTTGATGAAGAGAAGTTACATGCATTAAAAATTTCCATCCAACAGCATTGGATCATTTAATATAGATCGATAGAAGTATTGAAATATATGAAATATCTTTTAGGAAACTGTTACGCTGAGAGCCCAATTAAATTTGAGAAAAAATGTCAAATGTTTGTGTCATGTTTCCTAATAATTAAATTTGGTTTAATTAATTAACATTGCATTGTTTGGCCAAAAAACATGAAAAAAATATCCATGAGACACTAGAGGTTCAAGACTTCTTGGAAAAACTATCTAAAAATCCATTTACCAGCCTTTTGAAACTCCCAGGTCTCATATCACAAGGTTTTAGGTTATGAGTAATGTATTTTATTTTAAATTACACCAACTAGGATGCTTATAGGGACCTAGTCTAAAAAATAGATATTGAATAATTTATAAAAATATTTGTAACATTGTAAAAGTACATGCCTAAGGACTGTGATAATTTAGTGCCTTCAAAAATAAGAATTTCATTCACCTAATTTGGTGAAATATATTCAACATCCCACGTAATGATCTTCCCCTTTCATTACTCCTTCGTATAGCCATTCTTCGTAACCTAGGGAAGGAAACACAAAAAAGGGTGAGATTAAATTCTTAGTTATGGATTACAAGAGATACATGTAAGAATAACTGTGGGCATAAGGGTATGATAACATGAAAATAACACTATAATATAATACTCCACGTATCTAAGAAGATAATCCTGATCTATTGAATTATTATTTTTAGTTCATAAGAAATGAATCATAATGAAATCCAAATCATAAGTCTTGAGATCATAAAATAATAATATACATAGAATTTTTATAGCCACGTAAACATATGAAATAATTTCCATAGATGTCAAAGATCACTACCTACAACATCTTAGTAGTATGGGTTCACCCATAAAATAATAGTAGTCAATTTTTACTCCTAAGACCATTATAGTATATTAGTTCGCTCCCCAGTCCATCTTATTAGTCATGGTTCTCTCCCAAGATCATCTTTGTAGTATTGGTTAACTCCCTAACCCATATAAGTAGTCATGTTTCACTCCCAAGACCATCTTAGAGGACATGGTCTATTATTGAATTGATATCACACCCTGTTATAGCCATGTCTATCTCATGGGAAATAAATTTGTGCCCAATAAATTAGAGGGATATATAGTATGAACCCATGAAATAATGAAACCATACATACATGAGACAAAGTATCATAATCTTCAATCATATCATTGCCCATGAAATTAAATGAGTATCACAAACAATTATTCATATCATAACCTATGGAAAAAATTCATGTTTCATAATCATAGCATAAATCCTGAAAATATGAGAGTGTCAAAAGAATATAACCCATGGATGAGACCATGTGACCTAAACATCATTACAAACAAAACATTATTCATTGATTGAAATAATATGGGTGGTATCCATAGATAATATCCCTAGATATAATTAGGAAACATGAAATCATGACATCTTAGATAGATAATATTTTCCAAAAATATTTTATAAACATTTCTCAAGGAAAATAAATTTTATGATTTGAAAAATTATTTTGAAAATAAAATGTATTTTGTATATCATTTTAATTGAAAATAAATTTAAAAACATATAAAGAAATCTATGAAAACATTTTGAATTACATTACATTGTAAATATATTTGAAAATATATAAAGGAAGACTTTAATTTTCTAAATCATTCTCATTTAGAATTTCATTGAAAACCAAATATAGATTCTTTACAATATTATGAATAAACATTAATTCAAAATATCAATGAAAACATATAAATAGACAATTAAAATATTTTAAAAAAATTAATTTGAAAACATATTTGATAGCTTCAAGAGAAATATAAATATTTTTTTTCAAAATATTAATTTTATAATATCATTTAAAAGTTGTAAAGAATTATTGAAACATATTTTGGAAACATTTTCATTCAATATATGTTTAAAATCTAATATATTAAGCATGATTTTTTTTGAAAAATTATATATGGAAATATTTTTTAAAAAATTATAATTGAAGACTAAAAACATCTTAAAAGACATTTTAAAACATAAAATCCTATTTCAATCCATTTCCTTGAAAATGATCATAAAACTCCATTTAATTTTTTTTTTGGAATTTTTTTTAGGAAACACAGTTTTTTTATAAAACATAGTTATCAATGAAGACGTAAGTAATTTATTTTTCTAAAAACATTTTATTCATTATAATTTGTTCTAAAGAGTCAAAAATTGATAATTTTACTTGAATGTATCATTAATAAATAGAAGAGAATAAAAATCATGAGAATTATTTAGAGTGGTATAATAATATTTCATTACTAGAAACAAAATCTTATATAATCTCGATAAACGGTGTGGTTATAGAAACAAACTCTTCCACATTGGAAATTCTGAGTCCCAATAACTTAGAAATAAAAATATAATATTATTATTAATATATTATTAAAATAAGGATATTTTTGATATAATATAATGACCCGAACATTTATGAATAAAATTCTATTTCATTTAAAGTCTTATGGATATAGAGAACACATGCATTTATTATTATTATTATTATTGCATTTAAATTACAATTAAGTATCATTACCAACGATAATTTAGTCATTTAATAGTGATCACATAACCGATATAAATATAAGGTTTTAAAAAATACATTCGATATATACAAAGAAAAGGATAACCACAACTAATAGGCTCGGTCCTTTCAAAGCTTGTTTGTTAGATATTTGGAAGAGGCAGCATTAGTGGGATTCGCTCTTTACCATGGCCAAGGAAAGATTCATCATGATAAGAATGAACAAAATTGCATATGGTAGTAGTTGAAGTTAAAAGAGATTACCACCTGAGCGATGTTATCCGAGCCACCCCAAGAGTATGTCACTATTACACAGTCAACCCTTAGTTCTTATGTGGGTGTTATAAGGGGTTATATAATATGGTATTAGTTACTTATGGTGTTATCAATTTTTATAAATAAATTTTTATCCCATTAATTCCTTTATGAGAATAGTCTTTCTTAAAAAAATGATGAATTTAATAAATTGATTCTGTAGGTAAAAATGGTAATTTTGAGAAATATATAAATTATTATATTAACATATTGTTTTTATTAATAATATTATAAAAAATAATTCTTATGAATGATGATTATATAAGTTATCTATATGTAAATGATTATGTAATTAGTTCGGTAAGAGTTACAACTTTTATACGATAAAATTGAAATTGTAATAAATAATTTATTATAAGAAAATTATGAATTTCTGAAATAATTAATATTTTGATAATATATTATTATCAAATTACTATTATTAATAATAAATTATTATATAATTTTTATGAAGTCGAATGTAATTTTTATTAATGCTTGAAATTATTTTTTTCAAAAGTAACACCCCAAGATTTTAATAGTATGTAATTTCCCCAAAGTAATTCAATAACTTGCAATACACGCAACACTGAGTTCTAGCACACCATGACTTATGAAAAAAGTCCTTAAAAAGTGGTTATGAATAGTATTAACTGAATTTTAAACTTTATATAATCCTTATAATTTTATATTCCATTTTATGAGTTTTATAGACAGAATGAAAGAACAAATACATTTTATTCAGATAAAAGAAGTATTTTTCAAAAAATGCAATTTTACCCCCTTTTAATGGTGAACCCTTTTTAAATCCAATATTTGAAACTTTTATATATTCAATTTCAAAAAATTAACTTCTTATTTAGAATAGGGACATAATAATTTAGTTTCAATAATGTTTTGGTGTTTTTATGATAACTTTCATATTTGGGTGAGTAGTGAACAATATGATATTTTAACTGAAAAAAACTTTTTTAATCCAAATACTTTATATTGTTAAATTATAAATTTTAATTGTTTTCAAGTATAAATAGATTATATTTTTACCATTTAATCTAATGATGGTCATTTTATATAGTTTCACATTGAAATTGGACATAAACAAGTGTAAAAGTTTTGATGGCTATTATTTCTTAAAAATATGCCTTTTGGTTTTGACAGTGGGAATTAATTTTAAATTAATGATTAATAATTTTATGTTTATAATTTGGTAAAATAGACTTTATTTTTGGATTCAGAATATCTAAATTCTCTTAGGGTGAAATTTTGGTACTTTTCTGATAACTTTCATATTTTGATGAATAATGAAAATCACTAAATTTCAATTAAAAAAACTTTTTTAATCGAAATAATTAATAGTGATAAATTATGAATTTTAGTGATTTTAAAGTATAGTTAGAATATTATTTTACAATTTAATCCTATGTTTTTCATTGAACGTAATTTCATATTTAAACTGGATATAAGAAAGTGTCAATCTTTTGATAGTTATTATTTATTAAAAACACGCTTTTTGTTTCGACAACGGGGATTAATTTTAAATTAATTTCTGCTACTTCTATGTTTTGAATTTATAAAAATGGATTCCATATTTAGTATCATAAGGTAAAAATTGTGTAAAAAGGTAACATTAATTTTTAGACATTTTGAATAATTACTTCGGTAAATATTTTATTTACCATGGTTAAAGGGTAAATCCGGTAAATAAGGGTAAACAAATAATATTATAATAATAATAAATTACCCTAAAACATGTCCTAAACCTCTTGGATGATACATGTCCAACCATGGACATCTTTGGGTCTATTTTTGGACCCCATGGAGCCACTTGTAAGTGATAATGACACTTTATATTAATTAAGTTAAACTAAATAGAAAATTGACATAAGCATATATCTTTTAGAAAAACAATTTTAACATAGGGTTATATAAGTTATCATTTCGACTATATATATTAATTATAAAGTTAAAAATATTTCCTAAATCATGGTATTTTTTTTATAATTTTTAGACGTCTAATAAACTAAATTATTTTTGGCAAAATAATGATGTAGTGTTTACCTCATCAATAAATTATTTAAATAAATAAGATTATAAAGACTAAAATAAAATGATAAATTTGTCCAATTATTATTTGATGATTTCATTTCGATCATGAGTCATCTTATCTTCAACTAGAATGAGTTTTGGACTTTTAGAAACCGAATTTCATTATATAATAAAATAATATTTTCAATCTTTCCTAAAGAGACCATCCTCCCCCTTATAAAAGGACACCACTTCTAACCAATTCCTCACACCTCTCATGCGTTTTGGCTCATCCAAACTTGTCCCAATTAATATTCCTACAACCCTATACTCCTACTAGAAGCCATAACTTTGGCATAAGGCTCTTCTAGAGTCCTTTTGGTTCAAACCAAAGGGAGTTACCCAATTTAAAGGTAATGATTCCTCTTAACTTCATTTCTTTTATTTTACTTCTCCAAACCCTAAACTCTTTTTTTATTTTATTTTGTAACAACAAAAGTTTTATCAATATACTAGGGTGTTTTTATGATAAGTATTTGAACAAAAAATACACACACCTCCATCTAATTGGTGTAAAACATAATGTTTCTGTGGATAGAAACCAAACGCCTCACGAAACGATGATTGTTCAAATTATCTCCTACCGCCTCTCGTCATAGCCATTATGATGGAACTATAATTAAATATGATGTTTATGATATTTATTTTATATATAAACTTCTATAATTCCATTTTATAGCATACCATTATTCGTTTCATGTTGTATATATATTGATTATTTCATTTTAGTAAGTGCGGACTACCGCCCCCTCAAAGTGATATGACTCGTTCTAACCATACATGGAATGTATAAAGGATGGTGGTAATGAAAATAAGTAACATATATAAAATATTATATTATACTTGAATAATAATATACCTATGTATCATTTGGTTTTGATTCCTTTTAAAATGATAAATGAAATGGAAGTAGCATTCGTGCGTATGTACAGACTACCGTCTCCATGAACGCGATGAGATTCATTCCCCATCGTATCCATTCAAGTATAATTCTCATTTGATGATTAAAAATAATTTTTAAGTACTTCATATCATTCTTTATATGAATAAAATACAACATATCCATAACAAACACGGCTTATGTAACAAAACATATAAAATAAATCGAGTAAGTTGACACCTGAAACGATGATAATACTAAGATATTATTAACAAACCAATGTTAAAAGATCATATATTATATCATATTAATGTATATGAGTTTTGAATAATTTAATAACAATTATTTCACCATTATAAAGGAGTTTAACTTTCCCTCGACCAAGGAAAAGTACAAGCTAAGGGTTTATTTCACAATCTCTTCATTATCCGAGGTTGTTTATATGTAATTATCTACTGGGACCTATTTATCATCAACATACAGATTTCATAAAAATGTATTTTAAATCATTCTTAATATTTTAGAGACTATGGGTTAATTTTATTTATACACTTGTTTTCCTTTTTATAGAATGGATTGAAAGAAATCTTTCCGTCATTTTCCAAACAAGGTCCTTTTTAACCTTTTTGACAAAATTAAGGTAAGAATGTATTTTTTTAACTTATAAGGCGAGTGCGACTATTTTCCACCAATATAAAATCATCGAATATTCCTTTACAAGCATAAAAAATATTTTCAAAGAAAATTTTTTCTTTTATAATTATGTGATTTTAAAATGATTTCAAACAAAGAGATATTTCTCTCAAATAGTTTTGATTTCATCTATGTCAACATCATTTGATGGATTTAAAGCTTATTTGATGTTGATTTATTATGATACAAAACTTCCATCATGTATTGAATGTTTTTTGATATGTTTGACTGTGGATGTGTTATTTCTATACCAATCATGGTTTATGGAGAAAGTATTGACATTTCGTATGCTAGTTTTAATAAAAATGTTTATGTTATGTTTAAACCTGTTCATATGAGGAATGAATTTGACTTAGTAAGTGACGGGTGGAGCCTGTTATATCTCCTCGATGCATCAGTAGGTCTGATGAGACAAACTAGTGTTTTGTCATGAGGCCTTGACAAAATCTTATTTGTACTCTTGGGACAAGGCCTTGACTATGTGGTTTTGATAGTCTGGAATTATGCATTCCATCATTATGAAAGTGGTTATTGATATTGCATGTGATTATTCAACTAGTAGAATATCAATGTGAGTACATAAATGGCATTATTTCAGTTTTTTCCATACTCTGCAGATGTTTAAGTTTAAAAGGCTTTTGTTTTATTTTTGAGTTTCTTTATAGTGTTTGTGCTTATTTATGAAAACTTCCACTATATTTTTATCCATACTAAGCATTTGAGCTCACCCCTTTCTATGATTTATTTTTTCCAGGATGTGAAGAAGTATTTTATGACTGACCTATATGGATAGTCTGAGGAGATATGGGTGTGGAAAATGGAGACTATTTTGTTGTAGTTTTTCACTTTATGTTGTAATGTAAGACTTATAAATGTATCTAGTGTTTCCTAGGGTACAAAACTAATCGGTATTTCGAGACTTGGTCTTTTGTGATCTTCCCAATGATTTGTAATAATGTACCGACTCTAGGTAACTGGTGTCATGGCATAATAGTTGGTATCAGAGGAAGTTTAGTACAAACCATGGAAGCTAGAATTAGATAAACTTTGATTAGAGCACATTACCCTAAGATAGACTTTGATGATTAATATAGAATAACTTCCTAGAATTTTGGTGTTGTAGAGATTTTGTTAGTTTTATGAGAAATACATACATGTCTGGATACGAGCAGGTAGAGGCGGATCTAGCACAGATATACCTAGGGGTAATATCTGATAACACCGCTTTGAGCTAGACTCGAATGGGAACTAGTGCACGACAACGGGCCTTGCTGCACTCTTGGTTACGATACTCCCGGGGGATATGCTTAGGATAATTCTCATTTTCTATAGAAATCATTGTGAAGGGTTTATGAGTATATGATTCCTCAATGAAAACATTTTATGATTATAGATTATATCCATAAACCGTTCAATTTATGTTAGGTATTTTACATGTTTGGAATCATTCATTGCAATCCATAAACTGACATAGTGTATTCCATTGTATAGAAATGGTTCTCAGTAGAAGAAATGTGAACTTCAGCAGTACATATGATCCGAAGACTATGAAGGATCATATCTTCAATGGTATTAAGCCAAAATTTATAAGGGAAATGGTCTCTTATGTTTTCTCTACATATGAAGAAATAGTATCATGTGTTAATAAGATAAGTAAATAATTTTCAGAGTCATATTGATTTGAAGGGAATAAAAAGAAGAAAGGGATGGAAGAGATAAAGAAGGATAAAGTGAAGAGGGAAAAGAATAATTTTCCCATATGTGATAATTGTGGGAAGAAACACCCTGGGACTTGCCTGAAGGGAATGGGAGTTTGTTATAAGTGTGGAGAAAAAGGACACCATGTACGTGACAACAAGGGTAAGAAAAAGGTTTCAAATGTACAGTGTTTCATCTACAAGGAGTTTAGACACTACGCAAACCAATGTTCAAATCATCATAGTATGCCCCAAATGATTCTATTGGATAATAATCAAGTTATGATACTACCAAAAATGAGGAGGAATGATTAGAGTTCTTATTTTGTTATTAAAGAATTATGTCATTTGAGTGTTGTATCAACAATGTAATGCTTATAATAATTATGGAGTATATTAGGATTGTACTACAGTACAATTTCATTAAGGACTTGAGATTTTGTGGAACCAAGAAAAGTGAATCAATAGCAGGTTAAATTTTTGGAAAATATATGGTTGAAGGAAAGATAAACCATAATGTGGTTCCGATACCGAGGTAGTGATTTTGGAATAATACATTATTGATTTGGATAAATTATATAGGATATTTTTTACTACCTTGAAACTGATTAATGATTTGTATATTCCATCATTGTTGGAGTTTACAAAATTTTTGAATAGAAGGAGTATATCTAGTATTCTATAAGTAATAAGGGATCATGAATGTAATCAATAAGGTTTTATGGTAATTCTGGATGTTACCATGTTTTAAAATAATACATGATGAAGGTGTTCACCTATTATTACGTGGAAAAAAGGATCTTCATTGTGTTTAACTTTCTTATAAATTTTGGACAGTGAGTTTGGACAGAATTATTTTGGGTAATTCTAGTTCGAGATTTTTTTTGGATTTCCATAAAAGGAAAACCCATAGGTCGGGCAGCAACCCGTCGCGTCCGGCAAGGCCTCGAGACTTGAACACGCAAACGAAGGGCGACAAGGATGTATCACCTACCACTGGCCCACATCATGTTCTGGATTGAACAATGTAGTTTTTTTTTTAAGAAAAAACCAGTAGATGAATTATAAATTCATTTTTTACCCCTATATGAATAGGATAAATATAATATTATTTTTATGTTCTATTGTCTTTTAGAGTGGACGATGAGTTTGTAGTAGAAATTAGTTAAAGGATGGGACTCTACTTATCAAATATTTATTTTTATTCTTCTCTTATTCTGTGAATAAATTAATTCTTATAAATTAGGGAAGGGATCTTAATAAAATATGTGTTATCTTAATACCATATATTTTTTTAAATCGATGGTATTTTAAATCATCATAGATTGATGAATTTATTGCCCCCAATTTTACACTTGTTTGTGATTGATGGCCTGAATCACTACCTATAAATATATATCTTTTTCCTCCAATTATATGTCTCTAATTGACACCATATTTCTCCTAATCAAGATCATAATTTAGTGGTTACCCTTTTATTTCCATTTTCCTTTTATTAAGACTAAATTTTATTAACCTAATTTTTGATGTCGGTTTTCTCAAGGGTATTTTCCATTTTCAACCTTTTATTTTTGGAAAATAATTTCAAATTTTAAGGATGAAATTTATTGAATGAAGGAAGAATATAACACCCCATGATTTCATAGTATGTTTTTTCTTTAAAGTAATTCAATAACTTGCACTGCACACAACACCAAGTTCTAGCGCACCATGACTTACCAAAAAAATCGTTCAAAAGCGGTTATGAATAGTATTAACTAAATATGGAACATTATATAATCCTTATAATTTTATAATCCATATTATGAGTTTCTTAGACATAATGTAAGAATAAATACATTTTTTTCAGATAAAAGAAGAATTTTTCAAAAAATAAAATTTTACCGCTTTTTAATGGTGAAGACTTATAAATCCAATATTTGAAACTTTTATATATTAAATTTTAAAAAATGAACTTATTTTTTAGAATTGGGACATAATAATTTAGTTTCAATAACGTTTTGGTGTTTTTCTGATAACTTTCATATTTGGGTGAATAGTGAACAATATTATATTTTAACTGAAAACAACTTTTTTAATCAAAATAATTTATATTGTTAAATTAAAAATTTTAAGGGTTTGGAAGTATAAATTTATTATATTTTTACCATTTAATCCAATTATTGTCATTTTATGTTATTTCTCTTTGAAATTGGACGTTGTCAAACCTTTGATAGTTATTATTTCTTAAAAATACGCCTTTTGGTTTTAACAGCGGGAATTAATTTTAAATTAATAAATACAACTTTTATGTTTTCAATTTGGTAAAATAGTCGTCATTTTTGGATTCCGAATATTTAAATTAGCTTAGGGTGAAATTTTGGTACATTTTTGATAACTTTCATATTTTGATGAATTGTGAAAATTACTAAATTTTAATCAAAAACAACTATTTTAATCAAAATAATTAATAGTGATAAATTATGCATTTGACTGATTTTAAAGTATAATAAGATTATAATTTTACCATTTAATCCAATTTTGGTAATTGGACATCATTTCATATTTAAACTGGAGATAAGAAAGTGTCAATCTTTTGATAGTTATTATTTGTAAAAAACACTCTTTTTATTGACAATGGGAATTAATTTTAAATAAAATTCTTCCACTTTTGTGTTTTGAATTTAGAAAATTGGATTCCATATTTAGAATCATCAGGTCCAAATTGTGTAAATAGGTATCTTTAATTTTTAGACATTTTGAATAATTATTTCGGTAAATATGTTATTTACCATGGTTAAAGGGTAAATCCGGTAAATAGGGGTAAACAAATAATATTATAATAATACTAAATTACCCTAAAACGTGTCCTAAACCTCTTGGATGATACATTTCCAACCATGTACTTCTTTGGGTCGATTTTGGGACCCCATGGAGCCACTTGTAAGTGATAATGACACATTATATAAATTATGTTAAACTAAATACAAAAATGACATAAGCATATATCTTTTAGAAATGCAATTTTTACATTGGGTAATATATGTTATAATTTCGACTATATATATTAATTTTAAATCTAAAAATATTTCCTACATCATGGTATTTTTTATTATTTTTAGACATCTAATAAACTAAATTATTAATGACACAATAATGATGTAGCGTTTACCTCATCAATAAATTATTTAAATAAATAAGATTATAAAGACTAAAATAATATGAAAAATCTGTCCAATTCTTATTTGATGATTGAATTTCGATCGTGAGTCATCTTATATTCAACTTTAATTATTTTTTGGACCATTATAAACTGAATATAATTATATAATAAAATAATATTTTCAATCTTTCCTAAAGAGCCCATCCTCCACCTTATAAAAGGACACCAGTTCTAACCAATTCCTCACAATTATCAAGCCTATTTGATCATCCAACATCAGCCCAATTAATCTTACTACATCCCTATCCTCCTCCTAGAAGCCTTACATTAGGCATAAGGAACTTCAATAGTCCTTTTGGTTCAAACCAAAGGGAGTTACCCAAATTAAAGGTACTGATTTCTCTTAACTTCTTTTATTTTATTTTACTTCTCCAACCCCTAAACTATTTTTATTATTTTATTTTGTAACAAAAACAGTATCCTCAATATACTTGGGTTTTTTTATGATATGTATTCAAACTACACTTACACACACCACCGTATAATGGTTGAAGAACATAATGTTTCTGTGGATGGCAACCAAACGCCTCACGAAACGATGATTGTTCAAATTATCTCATACCGCCTCTCATGGTATCCATTTTGATGGAACTATAATTAAATATGATATTTATGATATTTATATTATATATAATATTCTTTAATTCCATTTTATATCATACCATTATTCATTTCATGTGGTATATATATACGATAATTTCATTTGAGGAAGTGAGGACTACCGCCCACCCAAAGTGATATGACTCGTTCATACCATACATGGAACGTATAAAGGATGGTGGTAATTAACATATGTAACATATATAAAATATTATATTATACTTTAATAATAATATAACTACGTATCATTTTGTTTTGATTCCATTTAAAATAATTAATGAAATGGAAGTAGCGTTCGTGCGTACGTACGGACTATCGTCTCCACAAACGCGATGAGATTCATTCCACATCGTATCCATTCGAGTATAATTATCATTTGAGGATTAAATATAATGTTTAACGACTTGATATCATTCTGGATATGAATATGATACAACCTATCTATAATAAGAACGGCTTATGTAACAAAACATATAAAAGAAAACGAGTAAGTTAACACCTGAAACGACAATAATACTAAGATATTATTAACAAAGCAATGTTAAAAGATCATATATGATATAATATTAATGTATATGATTATTTTATAACTTAATAACAATTATTTCACCATTATACATGAGTTTAACCTACCCTTGACCAAGCAAAAGTACAAGGTAAGGGTTTATTTCACAATCTCTTCATTATCAAATGTTGTTTATACGTAATTATCTACTGGGACCTCTTTATCATCAACATACATGTTTCTTAAAAATGTATTTCAAATCATTCTTAATATTTTACATACTATGGGTAAAATTAATTTATACCCTTGTTTTACTTTTTATAAAAAGGTTTGAAAGGACTCTTTCTGTCGTTTTCCAAACAATGTCAATTTTAACCTTTTTGACCAAATTAATGTAAGAATGTATTTTTTTACTAATTCAATGAGTGCCGCTATTTTCCACCATTATAAAATAGTCAAATATTCCCTTAAAAGCTTATAAAAATATTTTCAAAGAAAGTTTTTCTTTTATAATTAAGTGATTTTTAAATGATTTCAAAAAAAGAGATATTTCTATCAAATAGTTTTGATTTCATCTATGTCAACATCCATTGATGGATTTTAATATTATTTGAATTTGATTCATTAATATAAAAAACTACGATAATGTATTGAAGGTTTTGTGATATGTTTGACTGTGGATGTGTTATTTTTATACCATTCATGGTTTATAGAGAAAGTATTGAGATTTCATGTGCTAGTTTTAATACGAATGTTTATGTTATGTTTAAACCTGTTCATATGAGGAATGAATTGGACTTAGTAAGTGACGGGTGGAGCCTGATATAGCTCCTCGATGCATCAGTAGGTCTCATGAGACAAACTAGTGTCTTGGAATAATGCCTTGAAATAATATTATTTGTAGTCTTGGCACAAGGCCTTTCTATTTTGTTATGATAGTCTGGCATTATGCATTACATCATTATGAAATTTTTTATTGATATTTCATGTGATTATTTTACTAGTATAATATCCATGTGAATAAGTAAATGGGATTGTTTCATTTTTTCCATATTATTCTTAAGTTCAAGTTTAAAAGGATTTTTTATTAGTTTTGTGTTGCCTTAAAATGTTTATACTTATTTATGAAAGTTTCTACTATATTTTTATCCATACATAGCATTTGAGCTCACCCATTTCTATGATTTATTTTTCCCAGGATGTGAAGAAGTATTTCATGACTGACCTACAGGGATAGTATGAGGGGATTTGAGTGAGGACTATGGAGACTATGTTGTTGTAGTTTTTCACTTTATGTTGTAATGTAAGACTTAAAAATGTATCTAGTATTTCCAAGGCTACTAAACTAATCGTCCTTTTTAGACTTGATCTTTTGTGATCATGCCAATGATTCGTAATAATGCACCGACTCTAGGTAACTTAGGTCAGGGTGTTACATAAAAACACATGGATTTTAAATAAATGTTTGTATTCATTTTAAAAATTAAAATTCACATATTTAGAAATTTATTTAGATAAAGTAAATATTATTTTTGAAATAAGGATGTTAAAATTATCCAACAGGGAATTTTTCATAATTTTCTCAGACATTCATATTTTTGGTAAAAAATAATTAATATATAAATATATAGTATGTTTTATGAAATCATAATAACCCCAAAATGATTTAATAAATACTATAATGGGTATTATTGGCTCAATATATGTTTTAGAATAACCATAATAATATTTTAGAGTTTTTTACTTATTATATATATCCTTAGTAAATCCTCTAAAGTGTATAATATATTTTTTGATTTTAAATTAATTTCGTTAATAATGTGACTCACCTACACATAAGAATGTATAATATTTTAATATTTTAGACCCTTTTCCTTATAAATTATTTTTTACCACTACCCTTTGGTAAAAATAATAGGAAGAAACCTTGGTTTGGATTGTGGTTTTGAATATTTTAATGTGTAGTATCCCAAAAAAAAATAATAAAGAATTCCCTCCCATTTTATATATATTCCCACCCAATCTCCCATTCCCCTACACTAAAAAATTTTTGGAGCTAGAAAAACCTCTTACACATAATCTCTAGTATCCCCAAGGCACCCCAAGCCCCCACGATGCATCTCTCAAGCCTCTCCTAATCCTTTGGGATAACACATACAAGTAAGTGGTTCCTTCCTTTTTCATTTTTGTCATAGTTTCTTTATGTTGTTATACACTATTATTTTAAATTACAAATATTGGGGTATAACTTTTCACCTTTCCCATACTTCCATCCTTTTTTTAATGATGATGGACACATTTCCCTTTCATTAATTCCTTCAGTGTACACCCATTACCCTGCGAAATTTCGTAAGGGATTTATCTCTCCTTATTTCCATTCAAACATTTCTTATATATTATGAAACTAAATTACATTTCATATGTAGTTATATTATGTTACATGATTATGTTTCTACCTATTTCATTTATAAATGATGATAAATCCTTTTTCATCTCATCATCCTAATTTATGAATCTCCATATAACGCGATTACGCTGCAAAAATGGCACCGTAATTTTCAAATCCAAAATCATCATATAGTGAATAGAATACCCATTTATCTATCATGGGTATTAACCTATATGAACATATACTTATTTAATGGTATATAAATGTATGCATTCTACATTATGTTATCGGGGAAAAGTCATTGTGTTAAATGAATCTGCATTATATGATCTATGTGGCACACTTAACGATGAGATTGAAATGAATATGAAGGGTGTACCATGATAGTGCTCAAATGCATTGGGTAAAGATTAGTATCATTATAAATCATGTTGTAATATGGTATTACCTAGTTCCTTTTACGAAAATTTTCCAGTATTTTGGGATAGGTTTTTACCAGATTCTTTTGTGTTAATGATGTAATGTTTTAAGTTGTTTCCACAATTCCATGTAATGATAAGCATTCTGTATCATGACTTATATTCATGGTTTAATTATGATCTATTTATATTTCTATTTCCTAATATTCATTGTGTTATTCATGTAATGAATTTTTTACTCCCTTGTTGGGATTTATATATCACCCTTTTTATATATGTCCACAGGTTATTGCATGCAATGATAAGTATGAAGAAAATGTTTTTGTCATAAAAAATAAGTATTCAATAATAGTTTTTGAATTTTATGTCTTCATATGTCATGTAATATTCCTAATAACAAATAAGCTAGTCTTATTTCTCATATTGATTGTATTAAGTGCACGTTTATGTAATAAAGTATGCCTAGCTACGTAATAAAGAGCATGTTTTTTTTATAATTTATATCAGAGGATATGTTTAGTTATTCATGGGATTAGGGTTATAAAAATATAGTAAAATCCATAGGGATATGACATAGTACATGAAAATAATACATAAATTTTTTTGAGTAGAGATTATGTGGTCTATAAAAAAATAAATCCCGATATGGATACAAACAAGTAGATGTGGCTCTGGCATATATGTATCTACGGGTAGAACTCAAAAAAATGTTTGATTTAGACTTGAACGGGAACCAGTGCACAATAATGTGCTTTGATTAACTCTTAATTCAACACTCCCAAGGGATATAATTTAGAAAATTCATAAAATTATTATGAATCATTATTAAGGTAGTATTAAAAATATCACTTAAGAATATATTTTAGGAAATAGATCTGGGATAACATGTATTGAATCCTATAAATTCATAAGTTAAGGACATAAATGTAATTTACATGTTATCCCTTTCTATCATAATATTCCTCTTTATTTATTTAATAGTTTAAAATACCTACCCCTAATTTACCTTATATTCTTTCCAATGTCTAGTAATAGGAGGACATAGGATAATAGACGATGGGAAGATCAATGTGATGGCTATTCAAGTGAGATTGCCAATCCTATGGGAGAGGGAATTATAAACATTATCATGCTACTCTCTAAGTTAACTCATGTTTTTAATAGAACCATGGGTCAAGAGGTACTTCCAACCCCCCTAATAAAGAACTTGTCGCAATTGAGAGCTTCATGAGAGAAAGGCATTCAACTTTCAATGGATCATCTTATCCATCAATTGCCAAACTATGGATCAACTCCATTAAGAAGATATTTCCTATCCTTCAATATTCTTAACAAGAGAAGGTTCTTCTGGATACATATCATATAGAGGGTGAAGGATATCAAATGGGGGACGTTGGTCAAAAATAAAAAACCCGAGGAAGACATATAGGCATTGAATGGAAGGATTTCAAAAAAATGTTTTTAGATAAATATATTCACTGCACCCTCCATGTGAAGATGGAAAGAGATTTAATTTTACTCTAGAAAAAGTATGATGAATCTATTGGGGCGTACGATGAAAAATTTAAATGACATGCAATATACGCCTCTAGTTTTATCGTTTCCCTATATAGTAAGGTTGAATGCTTCTTTGGTGGACTAAAAAATATCCTACGAAAATCAATGGAAATCCATGAATTTGAAATCTAAGAGGAGATTGTATGATGTGACCTAAAAGTCATGATGGAGATCAGAGAATCTTAGGGATTTCATGTGGAAAAAAAATGGAAAGTGGACTTCAATTATGGTGGTTTGATGGGGAAAAAACGAATATTTCAAAGAAATTCCAGCATCTCACCTGCGAAAGGGGTGGGAAGAAGCAACCTGGAAATTCCATAACGGGGATGAGGAAATTATTTATCTACCTAAGAGATGGCCACCTGGAAAACAGTTGGTGATTTGAGAAACCCACTAGTGTGGAAGGGGAAATGAATGCTCCTATCAACCCTCAACAAATTTTTTGTTGCTACAACTGCAAGGAATTAGGGAACATTGTGAACCCATGCCCTAAGCTAAAGGTAATTTGAGGCAACCAACAACCTCCAATGTAGAAAGGGAAATATTTTCCATCACTACCACTGAAGAGAATCTCGAAAACAAAGTGGTGACATGTACACTATGTATTCATTCTAGAATAAAAATGTACTTTTCTATTCTTGTTCTACACATTATTTTATATCCCAATTGTTTAGTAGAAAAATCCATACACCACCACAAATCATGGAAGTAGAGATGTTGGTAAGAACGAAAAATGGGGCCATTATTGCATCCAATGAATATAACTCCTCCCTATAACAATTTGTTGATTGAAATTCATGGTGAACCACATCACTCTCCGTATGGGGGCATTTTATGCAATTCTTGGTGTGTATTGTCTTAACCTATATAGATCATATATAAATTCCCATGATAGGTAAATCACTCACCATATAGTGAATCAACCCATAATTCTGTACAAGTTCATGGAGGAGGATGAATCTTATTTAGCACCATCATCTAAATCATATATATTACATTCCTATGAGAAACAATTTATTTCTTATATGATTGAGTCTAATGAAGGAACCATCCTCGATGGATTTCTTATTGTAATGTAATTCACTGATTTTTTTTCATAAAGAATATCATAGTCTCCCTCCTTGATGTGATATTGAATTATTAATTGATATTATATCCAGGGTGTTACAAATATCCAAGGTAACATATAGAATAGCTGTTGTGGAGATTTGAGGAGCTAAAGAAACAATTACAGAAGAATCTGGATAACGGGTTTATATAACCCAAGTGTTTCAATAGGGGTGTAAAACCCTTCTTTGTTATAAACAAGGATGGTTCAAGGAATCGTTTCACTGATCATCATGAGATCATAAAAATCATGATAAAGAACAAGAATCATTTTCCACTAGTTTATGAATTGTTCAATCAGCTACGTGGGTCACAACACTTCTCCAAGGTGGGTTTTCTATTGGGATATTACATCGTGAGGGAAAGGATAGAGGATATACCCGAGATTGCTTTTCGTACAAGGTATGGGAACTATGAATTCTTAGTAATTCCTTTCGGATTCGATAACTCTTCAAAAACCTAAAGTGGAATTGATGAGTTTATTCTTAAGATATTACCTTGAAAAATTTGTGGTAGTATTTATAGATGATATTATAATATACTCAAAAACCTAGGAGGAGAATGAGTATCATCTAAGAACTGTACATGAGACCTTGTAAAAGATGAATATCTATGGAAAGTACAACATGTGTTAGTTCAGGTTGGTGGGAGTTTTATTCATGGGGAATGTCATAAAAAATAATTTGATATATATGGATCCTTCTAAAAAATGAAATTGAGGTATGGTTGAAGACAAAATTTGTGATGCATATTTGTTGCTTCTCGGGATTAGGTCGATGTTTTTGCCGATTTGTGAGAAATTTCTCATGATTGACATACCCTCTTACCAAGATAACTTGTAACGGAGTCCAGATGGCTTGGAATGATGAATGTGAAGAATGATTCATTTAGTTGAGGATTAGGATTATCACTACCCTTATCCTCACACTATCCTCAAGTGGGGAGATTTTTGTAATCTTAAATTATGTATAAAATAAAGGCAAAGGTAGTTTGTTGATATAGAATGACATAGCCAATGCCTATGCCACAAGGTAGTTGAAATATTTTGAGAAAATCTATCCCACGCATGATCTGGAGTTGGTATCTGTGATATTTGTGTTGAAAATATGTCTGAATTATATCTTTTAGGAAAAGTGGAAAATATATACGAATCAAAAAAGTATCAAATATATATTCAATAGAATGAGCTGAAAAATTTCTAATTAAGATTGTTAGATCTCATCATGGATTGTTACTACTCAATTCATTACCACATTAAGAGATAGAACTAGGTAGAGGATGCACTAAGTGGAAAGGACCCATTAATTCTATCATTGATGATAATTAAAAAGGATACAATCTTATTATATTTGATGAAGATGGACATGAGATTTATAAAGAAAGGAACATCATCAATCATTTCACAAATTATCGATCAACCTTCTATTTTTGTAAGGATAAAGGATGCTAAAAAAGATGATCAGGGAATTCAGAAGAAAGTGGAAACTATCAGAAAAGGGAAATCCTTATAGTCAAATGTTAATGAACAATGAATTGTGAGATTCAGGTCAAGAAAATGGGTTACATATAATACGATGATAAAGAAATTATTTCTGAATGATTCACATATTTCTAAATTCTCCATATAGATATGGAATGAAAATATGTATCAGGATCTCTGAGAGCATTATTGGTGGGATAACATGAAGAAGGAAATAACCAATTATACATCAATGTGCTTGGTATTTCATAACGCCAATGATGAGAGGCAGAATTCTATGTGGATGATTCCACCATTACCCATACCAACGTGGAAATAGAAGATCATCACCATGGAATAGATCATAGGACATGGGGAGAAATGTAAAGGAAACAATTATATCTGGGTTATTGTGGATCATCTTATAATTACTATACATTTCATTGTAATTTGAGTGGATTTTTTCATTGGATCAACTAGAAGAAATATACATTACAAAAAAGGTAAGAGTGCATGGTGTACCACTATCGATTTTATCTGATTGATATCCATGATTCACCACTATGTTTTGGATAAGTCTTCAACATGATCTGAATAATAATCTAAACATCAGTACAACTTATCGTCCTCAAACTATGTCCAATCTATGTAAAATATCCAAACACTTGAGGAAATTTTTAGATCATACTCAATGGACATAAAATGAGTATGGGATTAACATCTTCCTCGGGTTGAGTTCTCTTAAAAAAAATTTTACTCAAGAAACTAAATGGATCCTTATAAATCCCATTAGGGGAAGAGGTGAAGAACACTATAATTTTAGGATGAAGTTGGGGAGTGAAAACATTTAGGTCCAGAAATGGTTGATGAAATGGTGGAGAAGGTTATGACCATCTGATAGCACATCAAAGCTTCTCAAAGTCAATAAAAGAGTTGTGATGACAAATGTCGATAATACCTAGCTTTTGATGTGGGAGATGTGGTTTTCCTTTAGGTATCTCCATTGAAGAGAGTGAAGAGATTTGGGAATATGTTAAATCATTATCCAAGGTACATCGACCCTTTTGATGTCATTGATCACATCAGAGCCTGGGAATATCGACTAGCACTCCCATTAAACATATCTCAAGTAAATAACATATTCCATGTAATGTTTTTGAGGATTTACATACCTTACCCATCACATGTACTAAATCTAGAGATGGTAGCACTTGAAAATGACATTTCCATTGAAGTTAAGCTGGTAATGATCGTAGATCATACTGAAAAAATTCTATGAAATAAGATAATTCCCCTTGTAAAATTGTTGTGGAGAAACCAGATGTTTAAAGATGCAATATGGGAACCAGTGGAAGTGATGAAGCAGAGTTACCCATGTCTATTTTAGTATAGGGAAATGGAATTTTAAGGGAAAATTATTAATGGGGGAATGTTGTCTTGACCCAAAAATTTATGAATAAAATTATATTTCTTTTAATGTCTTATGGATTTAGATAACACTATCACTTTTTGTTATTGTTAATTTTTGGTTGAAATTTCTATTATGTATCGTTACTGTTGTTTATATACCTTTTTAATAGTGATCAAACAATTAATATAAATAAAAGGATAAAAAATAGTTTTGTGATAGACAAATGATATGATGACCTCATCTAGTAGACTCAGGTCATACATAGATAAATTTTGTGAGAATTGGAAGAAAGAAGAATCGTCGGTCTTCACTGTATATGAAGCCCAAGCTATTCTTCAACATGTTCTGCTTGAACTAAGTCACATATGGGAGAAGTTCAAGTTAATAGAGATTACCACACAGGTGATGTTATCCATGCTGCCTGAAGAGTCTGTCACCATCACACACCTTCACTTTAGGTATTATGTTGGTGTTATAAGGGGTTATATAATAAGTTATTAGTTAATTGTTGTATAATACCTTTTTAAAATAAAATTATTATTCCATCAATTTCGTTATGTGAATATTTTTTCTTTAAACAAAATGACGAATTTGATTAATATATCCTTCGAGTAAAAATGGCATTTTTGAAAAATATATATATTATTTTTTAAAACAATGGTTTTTATTAATAATATTATAAAAATAATTCTTATAAAGTATGATTATATCAATTCTTTATCTTTAAATGATTAGGTAATCAGTTTGATAAGAGTTATAATTTTTATATGATAAAACAAAAAGTGTGTTAATGAATTTATTTTAAAGAATTATTGAATTTTAGAAATGAATAATATTTAACTAAAATATCCGTTTCAAATTACTATTCTGAATAATAAATGATTTTATAATTTGTATGAATTTGAATATAATTTTTAATTACGCTTAAATATTTTTATGTCAAAACCCGTGAATTTTCAATAAATATCGGTATTCATTTTAAAAGTGAAAATTCACATATTTAGAATATTATTTAGATATAATTGATATAATTTTTTAAATCTAGATGTTGAGATTATTTAACAGATAATTTTTAATAATTTTTTGAGATAGTGGAATTTTTGTGTAATAATTAAATAATATATAAATATATAGTATGTTTTATTAAATCATAATAACCCAAAAATAATTTAATGAATATTATAATTGGTTTTCCATGCCCAATATATGTCTTCCCATTAATATAATTTGATTTTGGATTTTTCTTACTTATTTTATAAATCCTTAGTGAGTCCTCCAAAGTGTATATTATATATTATGATTTTTAAATCATTTCATTAATAATGTGACTCACCTTCACCTAAGAAAGTTTTATATTATAATATGTTTCTCCCTTGACCATATAAAATAATTTATACCAATTATTATTGTTATAAAACATACGAAAAAACCATTCTATGGTTTATGGTTTTAAATAAATTAATATATATAGTGTCCAAAACCTAAATAATAAATAATTCCCTACTATTTACAATATAAACCCATCCAATCTCACATTCCACTTCACTAAAACCTTTTGGAGCTCGACCAACATCTTCCCCATACTCTCTTGTATCCTCCCCATGGTGCCCCAATCTCCTAAATGCCTCTCTCAAGCCTCTCTCAAGCCTTTGGGATCACACATCCAAGAAACAGATTCCTTCCTTTCACATTTTTGTCTACGTTTTTTTATGTTTTAATACCAGTTTATGTAAAATTAAAAAATTTGGTTCATGATTTATCACTTCCCCCATACATTCCTCCTTATTTTTTAATTATGAGAGACCCATTTCCCTCTCATTAATTCATTGTGTGTAAACACGTTACCATGATGAAACTTTTTAAGGGATTTCTCTCTTCTCATTTCCATTCAAGCATTTCATATATATTTTGAATTTAAATTCAATTTCATATGTTTTGATATTATGTTCCATACAATCTATTTCATTTTTATATTATGAGAGATCCATTTCCCTCTCATCCACCCAATTTATGAATCTCTATATAACTCTATTATGTTGTCGAAATGGCACATCGATTTTCCAAGTCAAAATCATCATTTAGTGAATACCATACCCATTTCTCTATCAAGGGTATTAAACATAATTAAAATATTCTTATAGAATTGGTCAAACATGTATGTATTCCACATTATTTTATAACGTACAAATCTATGATGTTTAATGAATCCAGGTTATAAGATATATGTGGCACACTTAAGCATGAGATTGAAATGACTGTGAATTGTGCACCCTGATAGCGCTCTAATGCATTGGGCATTGTTTAGTATTAGGATATGTCATTTTGGGACATGGGTTTACCTATGTAATTTTAAGAAATTTGTCTATCATGTTGGGACATGTGTTTACATGATTCCTTTATATTAATGTGGCATTTTTTAAGTATATTCCACATTTCATTGTTATGACAATAACTATATACCATGCCTTTATGTTCATGTTTTTCTTATGCTCTATTGATATGTATATTTCATAAAATGTATTGTACTCTTCTTATTATTTCTTTTATACTATTATACTGGTCTTTATAGATCACCAATTTATTATATATGTCCTTAGTTTATCCCATGTAGTGCTAAGTATGAAATAATGTAGTTGTCATGAAAAAGACATTTTCAATAAAGAACTTGTATTTGATGTCTTCAGAAGTTAGGCAATGTTCTTAATCCCCCAATACACTAGATCTATTGATCATCTAGTTTGTATTATGTGCATTATTATGTAATAAATCATGTATAATTTTGTAATAAAGAGAATTTTTGTTATATATAACATGTCATTGTGATGTTTATACACCTCATAAAAGAATATAAGTGCATAACAAAACATTTTCTCAATGTAGCCAAATTGGTACAAAATTACCTTATCAATTTGAAAGAAATTTAACCATATACCCCATTAAAAGAGGTAATCAAATCAATATTTAATTACCAATAAATTTACATATAATGGCCATATAAAATATTTATAGTCATTAAATACACGAAAAAATATACATGTGGTGAATATGGCATAAGTCTCACAAAAATAAAAGTTAGACTAGATATCCACATACTATATGTGTAACTATTGAATCATGACCCCCAAGAAATAATAACTTCAATTAAATATTTTAATATAATTAAAAAATTTATATTAATGATATAACATGTCATAGGGAAGTATGTACACCTTATAAAAGAAATGGGTGGTGAACATAGCATGTATATCAAAAATATAAAAAGTGAGATGAAATTTCCTTACCATATTTCCTAACTCTTTTTTACATGTTAAAACCTAATATATTAAAAATATAATTTTATTACACATCCTCCTAATAAACATAACTATTTATATAACACCATATATGATTTACATATGACTTTATATTACCAGTTTGTAAACAATTCCATGATAAAACAATGTTTTGGGTAATAATGACCTGATTTTTAATAAATGTTTAACTTTTTATTCTTAGTCCTATTACTTATATCATAGAATATTTAATTAATTTTTTTTCTGATATCATACATATTTCGTATATATGTGTTTATCATAATCAATAAAATATAGAAATATGAAATGAAATACACTATTCATGGAGATAGTAGGCCCTATGTACGCATGAAAACTATTTTTATTCTCTTGTCATACTGATTGAATGAATGTAGATAATATATTTATATTTTTCATATATTCTAATTAATGTATATTTTTCATATATAAATCATATTTTTATTTTACCCATCATCAATGTATTTCGTGTAAAGCATGAATGAATCACACCCCTTTTTGGAGGTGGTAGTCCACATGTCCCCAAACTAGGAAAAAATTTTAGGGTCCTGAATATTCCACCAAGGGATGAAATTACCCACACAACTGAAAATGCGTTTTATATGGAATCATGTACTCATACAAGTCTTGAAAGGCGAATATACTCAAATTTAGTTGTAATCTTTAGAAGAAACTTGAAGGAATTCATGTTTACAAAACATTTTTAGTGGCTTGCGTACCATCACCAAGAATGTAATGAGAACCAGCTATATCGAAAACCACTAGGTAAGTGGAATGATCTGAGAAATTTCTGGCCCATGAGGCGATGGCCAGTGAGTAAGGAAGACAACAAATTGAGTCTCTGACAGATTTATATACATGAGGATTGTCCGTGTACTGTGTCGCAATTTCATTAGTTTGGACGAAGCTAACCTGTAGGGTTCCACGAACCATTTTCAAAAATTGAATCCTCCACAAACCATAGTTGACTTAGTCATCTGTGGGTTATGATATTTCTTCAATGGGAATCATTAAATGGCGTCGCTTTCCCAATATATACGAGTGCTCTGATTCTCTATAAAAGTATCATAGTATAAGTATGACACACACACAAACACACACTGGGAGATGGATGGAGAGAAGGACGGATGATGAAATCATGAGGTAGAATCAAGGGTTGGGAGATATTGTTTGACAAAGACTCTGACTTCCATCTTGTTTCATTGGCAAATCCCGATACGCGAACCACTCCACTTGTAGGTACAACAGTCTGATAACCATAAAAATGGAAAATTTAATAATAATAATAGAACCGAGAACCTAACTGGTGAAATGAGAACCAAAGGCTTCTCTTGGATGAACTCCTCATGGGCTATGATCCCCCAGACCCTCCATAAATATGGCGCTCTGTATAGCTTACTGCTATGCAGACTGAACCCGGTACTAAGCACTACATCAGTATACCGATGGAGACCAAAGTGGAACGATGATCTTTGTACCGCTATGGTACGTCGTTGTTAGTACCCATGATCGCGTACCGCATTGGTAGGCCGATGAACCCTCTTCATGTATACCACTTTAGTATGCGGAGCCTCTCCTATCCCGCATAAAACGTATGTACACAGAATAGGGTATTTTCACGTATTTTTTCCTCTGGTTCCAACCTCTACCCTCCACTACCGTCCTGCCCTTCATGATCCCTCCACTAACCAGTCCTCTAATATCAGGCTAGATCCACTTCTAAAGCCATCAGAGCTATTTGATCACAACATCGAGTGCATTAGCATGCCCCATTGAGTCGACATTCCAACGGTAAGAAAAGTCACGAAGGCTCTCCCCACCATAGTTTGGACTTTCAGAATGCCTCTGAGGCTACATTCCCATGGTAACCTAGGGTGAAACCTTGGGATGCCAAAGTAAAACTTCATGTTCTTAGTATTATGGGTGATCACATGATTATACACTCAATGAGTAATAATGATCAATTTAAGGGGTTATGTTCGCTCCCACCATTGACCATGATGAAACTCTTCTCCTTCCCAGAGCATGCTTCAGGGCCCACCCACTTAGGTAAGTCCCCAATATCTTGAGGTTGAGCTGCATGGAATTTAATGTCATTTCACATGGAAAGGTTCATCACTCCATGCCCTTGATCACCACCACCCCGGCCTCTTCCACCATAGGCTACCCCACACCCACCAATATGGGAGGAGTCATGTGTGTTGTTGAATCTTTTGCATCCTCTTGTTTCTCACACCGGGTAAAACTCATACGAGCCTAGAAGATTGTGAGGATTACAACATCCACATGATTCTGAACTACGAGAACTCTGATTGTAGGTCTAAAAAGGATACATTGGATTCCTATAAAAGGCCCGAGCTCAAAATGGTTCCCTCCCATAAAGGGTCCACCCAATCATGTCTCCGTTAATGGGAAACTTCGGTGAATAATCCTCAAACAATATAAATTACAAGAACTCTGATTCTGGGTATATACAAGATATGTAGGATATTTACCAGAAGGTCTGAGCTCAAAAGGGTGAAAATCAAAAAGGGTCAACCGAACTATGTCCCTCAAATGGGCAGCCTGTGCGTGTAAGCCCCTCGCAATACGAACTACATCGGTTCTGATTCCTCTCCTGAGGATTCATAGGAAACCCATATTTTGTGTCTGATCCTAGCATCACGTCACCATTGGTCTCCCATGGATGATGATACACTCTAGAGCACCTTATTATATGGCTCATGTTAGCTTGACCTCCATAGCATCAAACATATGAATGCCTACAATGATCATACAAACTAAGAGTATCATGTAGACACAATCTTCTGGAATGAACCACGTATTCATGAACATATATACATGACTTAAATATACATGGGAGTCCTGGAATAGGCATGTATCCTCCCCTAGAAGGGTGCAGTGAGTGACCTCCCATCCTCTCGACCAATGGAGACCTTAAGTGTCGTTGGCAGAATCACCAATCAACGAGTGCCTGCATTTGGAAATCAGGTCCAAAAATCAGGGATAACGGGGTAGTTGGGTATTCCTGGATCCATGAATATACCATTTGGAGACCATATAAGGAAGTTATATCTAAGAAAAACTGATTTCACAAGTGATAGACCCCCCTGCAATCGCCTACTAGGGTGAACAGTTCCTATAGGGTTAATCCAACCATATTTAAAGGATAATGATGATGAACGGATCGAAACAAAAGGATTGGTGAATTCTATGAGAACGTGTATCTATAGGCAAAGGGATGGTTGATGATCCTTGTTGTTCCATTTCTGCATCATCCAGAAATGCACCACCTTGTAGGTGGAACAAAACTAGTGAACAAGATATTAATCCTTAACCAAGGTGGCTGTTCTATCCCAATGATAAAAGACAAAAGGGTAATACACATAGGCCCATTCTCTTCACCCTATTACACGTGAAATGCACCACCTCAGAGACATAAGAAAAATTGGCAACCTAACTTGAATCCTTAACCATGGGGGCGGTCTTACCCCACTCAGGCCACTTCGCCCCACAACAAAAGAAAAGGGGAAGGGTGAATAAATGAATCACCAAATATGAATATGTTTAAAAGAATGGTAATTTGACAAGTTTTGGGGGTTTTTATGTCATATATTCATATTGCAGGTTTCCGTAGAGAGACCATTGATCTAAATTACATCCCAAAACCCATGTATACACTCACATCAGGGATCTTGCATACAGTCAGTGCCCTAATGAAGAGCAGGACCCCCTCGCCAACAAAACCACTTCAACACATGGAATCCACCATGCTGATCAAAGAGTACTGCCGAGATGGTACTCTCCCCATGCTAGAGGCCACGAGACGAGCCCTCCAGTCTGTAATGGTCCACCAGGCACCACTCCAGCCACTACCGGCACCCCAATGCAAGGCACCCCCGATGGTCATCTCAAACCATTTTGGGGGCATGTACCCAGAACATGACAATGATTACCTCCCTTATATTAGAGAGGAAGATGAAGTCAATGATGAAGGATTCATCTCAGCTACACAGGGGTCCTACTCATGGGACCCCACCAGAGAATGTCGCCATTGACACCAGACAACCAGGACACCTCTTACCGAGGAGAACCTTTTTCTGAGGGAACCTACCAAAGTCTAGGAGACCCGACCCCCATTGGGTGCCTCCCAAGGGAAGAGAATATATAATTTGGAACATGATATCACAAGGATCTTATAGGAGTAGGTCTACCTTACTAAGTAGGTGGTATTCCATGGGTAGGCATACGATTCCTCCCCCACCACTCAATCCCACCACAGAAATAGGGTGGAACAATACGATCACATGCACATTCCTAAGAGTTCTCATTGGTCCCACCATACAAATAGAGAAGAAAACTACAGGAATATGTACATATCTATTGATACACAATATGCTCATCAACCAAATAGGGAGGAAATGAGATATCAACATGCACAAATACTTTTTGATGCATTTCAAGTGCACCATCTGAATAAGGAAGCAAAAAAATATGAGTAGGGTCCAATTCATGGGGATGCTTAATAATATCATGAGACAAAAACAGCTGAAAATGAGTATATTAAATTCCCCACTCATGTATATGAATCCCACCAGTCAAATATGTTGGAAACCATAGAAGAAAACAAGTGAAAAAATCATTCCTCTATCCCTACACAGGAGAACTGCTAGTATCTACGGGAAACTCATAGAGGACCGGAGAAGGCACCAACTACTGCTCTAACATCTGAAACGTCCTTCATTCCCATTGTATCCAAATGTATATATAATTACATCCTAGAAATGATGGAGGATCGAGGGTTGATTCTAGACCATATCCTCTGAATATTCCAAGATATCATTGCATCAATGGAAAAGGGGATAAATCAGGCCCACGACTAGGTTTCCTCGAACAGAACGACTCAATCGTAAAGTGAGTTAGTCACTCTAGAGCAGTTATTCATCCCTATTAAAATATAGAATGTTCAATGTAAATATACCATGATACATGGAAAATTAGATTAGAAACAATTCTCATTCCAATAGGGGGATGCCGGTCCAATGTGGTGGCCACTCCAGGACTGGCATATATCCCTACAAAAACTCATAATTCCCACCGAAATATTATAATGACATAATGGGACCCAAAAAGACTAGGAATAGTATATGAATGCCATTACCAAAAATAGATGGACCTGAATACCCATAAGGGAGCACTCGAAAATAATATGCACCAATGAAAACATGAAAATAAAGAGCACATGCAAAATCTGGCTCTGTAGGAAGATGGAGTTCTTGATGTCCTCAAACACATATCAATAATCTATCAGGAGACTGTCATTCCATTACCAAATTATGTAAGTGGTAGTGGGAGTTTCAATGGTTCTCCATGCAATATCACTACCAGTAGTTCTAAATGTTCTCCACAAAGCACATGGGGGCTTACTCCGTGGGTCAAGAATGATCGATCATGAGTGCCTATCTATTGATGTGCATTGGGGTAGCCCTCCCCTTGACCTAAGGACAAGACACAATGAAGGTCATCCCCTTATTTCAATACACCATGATGGTCCTCTTTAGGGTATAGGCTGTAGATACGCTTCTCCCTATAGTTGGACGTAAAGTCATGATGATAGGCCTCACCATGATTACAGTCATTTTGAAGTACCTTCCTGTAATGAAAGTTGGTATGAAAGTCCTCCACATAGTAAAACCAAGCAATGAGGTGGTCCTCCCCTCATTGTAGTACATCTTGAAGCCCCTCCCCAGAATGTACACTGGAAAAATTCACTATGCAGCTAGGTATTATTTCATGATGGTAGTCCTCTCTATAATGACTGTTATTAAGAAGGTTTTCCCTGCAATGATAGTTGTTGTGAATATCCTATACTATGTGGCATCAAGAATCCATCAGGTCATACCCTTTTTATACCCACTCTGAAGGTCTTCTCCATGGTATAAGTCATAAAGAAGATTCCCATCCTCTGGCATCAAGCTGAAATAGTATCCCTCTCCATTATAGACCTACTTGTGAAGATCCTCCATGAAATCAATATTTATGCTATAAAGATGGTCCTCCCATTTCTGGAACAAATATAAGAAATACATCTTATTCAGAGACACTTTTGAAAAATGTAGTCAGACACATCAGGAACTTTGTCTATAACAGGTGATTTTCTTTCTCAACTAGAGGATGTCCTGGGGCCACACTCATCCTCCGATCCAACCCCACGCTGTACCAAAATCAATAAGGATCCCAACAACCTAGTTTCTTGGAACAAAATTATCAAGAAGAAGTCAAGATAGGAATATCAAGTAGAGGAGCCTCCAGAAGAATAACAACATGATGTGTTGCATGTGAGTAGACAACTAGATAGGGATAATATACCATTGATGTATTATCCTGTGACCACTTCTCACTTTGACATACCACGAGTGTTGTCTGGGTAATGAATGCATGACATTCACCTCAACATATGGACAACTCTTCGTCAGCTGAAATAAAAAATCCTACCATACGAAGGGTATGAAAACCATGTGAGCATGATAGGGGATGTTTTCCATAAAACGGACCTGGAAGCCCTCTTGTCTGCATGACCTTCACCGACATAGTATAAAAAAGAAAATCCCTGAACATGATTACCCCTATGAACTACTTAAATTGTGTCACCGCATTGAAAATGACCCAGATGGAGTTCACATTCGGGGATGAGGATACCATGGATATCTACTCTCACTAGTGCAGAAAAGGTTTTTTATACGTCACCCATTTTTTACGTCGGTTATATAAAACCGACGTCATAATATGTAAAACGAGGTTTTTTTACGTCGGGTATTTAATAACCGACGTAAAAACCTGTGTTTAGTACACCTTTAACGTCGGTTATTTTTATAACCGACGTTATTAATCGCGCTGCTTCATTTTTTACGTCGGTTATACATTAACCGCCGTAAAAAACAGAAGCGGGGGGTGTTTGTTACGTCTGTTATTGAATGAACCGACGTAACAAATCAACATATGTACGAGTTATTACGTCGGTTATTCAATAACCGACGTAAAAAATGCGGTTTTTGGAGGCCTTTTTACGTCGGTTATTTTATAAACGACGTAAAAAAAGAATCCGCAGATGTTTTTGACGTCGGTTATGGAATAACCGACGTAAAAAAAACGCGGATTTTGAGCCCTTTATAATGTCGGTTATAAAATAACCGACGTAAAAAAAGAATCGGAGGATGGTTTTTTACGTCGGTTATTGAATAACCGACGTTATAAATGTTTTTAAAAAATATATAATGTCGGTTATTGAATAACCGACGTGATAACTCATTTAAAAATTTACACAGACCCGTGGATTGTCATTCGCGAGTTTACCTTCGACAGTCGCGACTCGTCTCTCTCGCGCGTAAACCCGAATCGGATCGTCCATTTCGTTGTTTTAGATTCGTTTTGCGATCATCGTTTCTCATATTTAATCTCCTCGGATCAATCATCTAAACTCACAGCACTCAGGTAATCCTCCCACTCGTTCGTTTTTTTTTCGCAGATAGTATATATATATGTGTTGTGATTTTTTGTTGAAACTAGCTACGATTCTTCGATTACGAACCTTTCAACTCATTTTGGCACCATAATCTTATTTATCATCCCTAGATCTATTAGTTCGACTTGCAATATTGACTAATTTTATGATTTCACTAATTTTTCATCGTTTTCTATAAATCCCCGAGAGGGTTGGGGCGTGTCCATTTGGATGGGTTGCCCTTTTACAGTTGTTACTACTTTATTCACACACAACCATGGCATAGGTGCATGGATTTGGATCACATCACTATTTTCACCCCCTGCAAACAATGTTTCACGAGGAGGACTCGCCAGATTTCCCCTCGGTATGTTAAAAATTTTAGATACCCTCTTTTCAGCAA